>JAKUCM010003113.1:0-66256 GCA_023374145.1 Lepidium sativum
ATGATTTAGTTTCAATGGTTAATGATTTCCTTTGTCATGGATCGTTGATTGTGGACTTATAAAACAAATATTTGTCTTATTCCTAAGATATCTAGGCAAACAAAGATGTTGGAATTTCATCTAATTATTCTATGTAATTATTTTGTAAGTATAGATTGTGATTGGAGGCCTCCAAGAAGGTCCTACCAAAACTCAATTCGGAAACCCAGTCGACTTTTGTTGCGGGGCAACTTATTTCAGATAACATATATGCCGCCTTATATAACCATAAACTGGAGGGAAGAATGAGATCCTATCTAGGTCCTCCAAGAAAACATAGGGGGTTCCAAAACTAATATTTTTGCTTTTGTGTGCAAAAAGCTTCAGGAAAAGATAAATAGTTAATCTTTCAAATTTCTATCGAAAGCTGGAAAATAAGTCTTAATTAAATCGATTCTTACAGCACTACCAACTTATGTATGTCATGTTACTGTTTACCCAAGTCGATCCTAATTAAATTGAATTATGCAATAGAAAATTTTTGGTGGTCAAACTCAAAAACTTCCAAGGTTAATTAGTGGAAACAATGGAAAAAAATTGTGTAAACCAAAATCTGAAGGAGGTTTGGGGTTTTAGAGCCTTAGAGGAATTTAATTCGGCTCTTCAGGCTGAATAAATTTTGAGATTACTTGACTTTCCAGATTCTCTCTTTGCAAAAGTAATAAAAGGACATTATTATAAGGATACATGCCCTTTGTCAGCGAAGATGACAACCCCCCTTTTCTAACGGATGGCGAAGTATCTTCTTAGCTAGGCTTTTATTATCTAAAGGAATCATTAGGAAAATTGGGAATGGTAAAACAATAAAGGCCTGGCAAGACCTGTGGATACCATATAGTGTTTGTCGGGCTGCAACTCTTTCCTCTCTGAATTTATTCACAGATCTAACTATTGATCATTATACTGATACAAGATCAAGATCTTGGAAAGAATTTCTGGTTTGTTAATACTTTGATTCTAAGAATTCCCAACTAATTTTGAGAATCCCTATACCTAAGAGACAACGACCAGATTATTGGGGTTGACATTTTACAAAAATAGGTCGATATTCTGTCAAGTTTGGTTATCAAACGCAATTATTTTTTGCACTGCTGAATGTGGTTAATTTGGTCCAATTTTTAGAGTTCTTTACAACATAACTTGGAAATTCAATTGTCCGAATAGTTTTTATTTGGCAAGGTTTATCGGGTTGTACTGCAGTTTTGCAGAAACTGACTCAGAGGGGCATAAATTGTGATAATAGATGTAAACGTTGTGGTGCAGACATTGAGACCATTAATCATGTTCTTTTTGAATGTCCTTTAGCACTTCAAACTTGGGAACTCTCAAGTATTCCTTTGGTGCCAGATGTTTTTCCTAGTGGCTCTATTTGGTATTATCTTGATTATTTGTTTTGGCGAATACGTGATTAAGATGATATTAACATATTCTCATGGATTATTTGGGCATATTTGGAAAACACGAAAATATTTATACTTTTTGAACAAAGATACAGCTCCCGCAACATACTAATTCAGGCGGATGCTGACTATAAGGAATGGTCTGCCAGTCGGAATGAACTCACAGACTTTACAGTCCTCTTCGAAGTCCATACCACGTTCACAAAGTCTCCATTGCCCTTTCCATCCACATCTAATACAAGTTTCACATGCGTTAAATGTCTTGTGGATACTTCCTGCAAGGATACTGACCATTAAACGAGCTTAGGTTGGTTCTGTTTTCGTGATTCAATGGGAGGAGAAAACATAGGGGCTCGAGGTGTTCACTAGAGTCTTTCTGCCCTTCAGGCCGAGGTTGAATTTGTACTCTGGGCAATGGAATCACTCGTGGAACTACAAATCACAGAGGTGGAGATATCGACAGATTGTGATACGGTTTAACGATAATAAATCATCCGAATGAGTAACCGGCGTTCATTCTTTACCATAAGGAGTTTTCGAGGCTAAGTTCTTTATTTTCTCATATCTCTCTTTCTGTTATTCCTAGAGTTCTCAATCACAAAGCAGATACTCTAGTTCGACATATAAGAGAGAATGCTTATGATACCCATTGTAACTCCTTACCGCTGTGATTCATTATGATATAATATGTCGTTGACAAAAAAAGAAGGAGAGAGGTCTTCCCCAAAAGCTTATTAATGCATGCTAAAAAATCAAGAACAAATCAGGTGTGGAGTACCTACTCCAGTCATATCATTCAAAACAATCAAAGAAACATTAGTCGGGGATAGCTCAAACGACTGATACGCTAATGGTAAAGTAAATGCCTGGTTTGCTAATTCATCCGCAAGAAGATTCGCCTCCGTATACAAATGAAATATACGGACTACCCAATTCCTAGCAAGAAAGCCATGGCACAACCGTACCAGGAAAGACAAGGGATGTGAATCGGAGATACTCGTTGTAAGAAAACCCATAACCAGTTCAGAGTCAATCTCAACCTCCAAACATCGCACATTATGTTCCCAGGCTAAGAAAAGTCCATAGTATGCGCCCCATAGTTCTGCCATTGGGGCCGAACAAGAACAAATGTTCAGACTAAAACCAACAATCCACGCACCAATATGGTCCCACAACATGCCACCCACCAAGGCCAAGCTAGGATTCCCCCGAGATGTACCCTCTGTATTAATCTTATACCAACCCTCGACTAACACGGTGCCGAGTCGAAGACACCAAGGAGCTCTCAAAGGCACGAGATACGTCCTTCCTTTGGTCACACACAAATTTAACTCAATCTCGACAAAGTCTTGCGGAACCAAAAACATTCTCAAATCTCCATTTCCAATTCCACCAGATCGTCACCGTAAATAAAGATGACCACTTGTTTCCCAATACAATCCGCTTTACTCCCAAGTGAAAAAATATCCATTCAAACAGAGTCAACGAGAAGAAGGAATCCCGATAAGCACTAGGCACGATTAAGACCCAAATGGCTGAAGCCACAGGGCAATATATAAAGATATGTAGTATTGACTCCACCGCACCATTACAGACCTGACAAGTCGAAGAAGTACCCAAATGACGACGTATGCGTTCCTCGTTTTTCATAATGGCTTATTTTGTGGTTTATAACTCCGATTAGCAAAGGTATGTCCTCTAAATTCAAATTTTTGGTCCAATTTGGAGGTTGAATTAAGTAAAAAGGGAACTTGTTTTCTTGTTGATTTTAATCGATTAACTGATGCATGTGCGTTATTCTTACATAGATTCGACCCTCTCTTTCTGTTTGGATTGTTGAAATTTGATTAGTGATTGCTTGTTAGGTTGAAGAAGAATTTCTAGGGGAATTTCAAAACTTCTAGGCTTGATTTCGATTTGTTGTAGTTCGATTGATGCATTGCTTGATGTTGATATTGTTTAATTAGATAAGCAATCGAACCACTGATCATTTGTACACCTAGCATCTCAAATTCTTGTGAATTTTCTCGGTCACAAACTCAATTTTTTTTTGTTATGTCAATGTTCTTTATTTGTAGATGGTGCGCACATCAACCTCCAATCCTAGGAAACCTACAAAGAAGGTCTGGGGATCTTCAAATCTGCAGCGCGGTCAGTCGTCGCGACAGTACGACGATATGCCTGGACGAGGTCAACTTGGTGACTGTTTGCCGTGGCCGAGACCGGAACATACATACTTTGTGGAGACTGTGGCTAACAGGGATGCCCCCGCCCTTGTCAGAAATACAGCAGCGTACAAGGATAGGACTGAGGGAGATGGTTGGAAGAGCTTTCACGAAAGCTTCTATAATCAACTCCTGACAAACACGTTGATCCTGGAAAAGTTCCTTTGCCGCGAGACACTAGACATGATGGGCGTTCTAGAAGATGTTGTTCAGCTGTTGGACAATCTTGGTCTGACCAAGTTCTGCTTCGAGGCCTATCCACTGTATCCAGAGGTCTTCCGCCAGTTCTTGGCGACATGTGACCGACACGCATGCACCGATCCCTACAGGTCAATCTATGCATAATACCTGACATACCGGTACAGAGGAGCCCTCTACACGATCATGATTCAGGAGTTGTGCCAGATTTACAGTTTGATGTGTATGCAGTTGGGCAGAAACCATCAAAGAACTCTCCTCCGAAGAATGAACTTTGGTATGTGTTGTCAGGTGACGGATATCAGGGTAAGGCCTCAAAGGTCACTCACATCAGGAATCCGGCCATTAGGATAGTCGCCAAGCACATCAGGTCGACAATTCTGGCAAAGGAGGAGTCATGCAATGTGACCAAACCTCAGCTGGAGTATTTGCACGACGCCATCTCTCCTATTGGCAAGATTTGGGTACCTTATGGAGAAGAAGTAGTGGACTTTTTTCGATGATACACCCCTGATGATGTACGTCAACCTCCCAGCTCCTCACATAACTTCAGTAAGCTACAGAGAGAACGTGCAATTCTGATCTGATTTATCGCATCCCGAGATCTCCGGTAAGCTCAAGGAGAAGGAGACTGCACCGCGTGCTCGATCTAGGAGAGCTGGAGCTTCCACCTCCACTCAGATCGTGCCTCCAATATCAGCCGCACAACCTTCCGGCTTTCTGCTTCCCGAGTTTCCTGAGGAGAAACTCGGATTGCCTCATTACTCGTCAGACTTCACGGACCGGCAGTTCAGAGGGTGGCAGGTTGAGAATGAGAGGAGGAAGAGGTCGATCCAGCGGACAATATGGAACGCTTTGGGGACAATCCCGACGTCCCTTTGTATGAGTGCACCTGCAGCCGATCGTGATGAGCATGCCTCCATGCCTACCGCACCTACTCGCCGACCGGATGTTACTGGACATTGGTCTGATGATGATGAGGATGTTCAGACAGTCGATTACCTTGTTCGTCGCCGCCGCAGAGCACTAGCGGACCGCTACAGCGAGAACACTGAGTAGCTCTTTCGCTACTTCCAACTTTTGCTTAAGTTTATTTTCATTTTCTTTAGGACTATTTCTTTTTGCTTACTTTGATTTCTTATGCGTTTTTATGTCTTCCTTTTTGTTTATTTTTACACCGGGACGGTGTAAAGTAAGTCTGGGGGAGAACACTCATTGACTAACGCATTTTTTTGTTTTGTTTCTTTTCATTCTAGATTTTTTAGACTATTTCCTTCTTTTATTTCTGTATTTCTGAGCTTTTGAGACTCACACCACATTATTTGATTTTCTATTTCCTTAGCATTATCCTGAACTTAGTATCACTTGCTTTGCATTTGTCAGGAATCGATTAAACTATTGGAAAACCTAGAGACAAAGCAACACTCAGTTTCAGAGCACATTCATCTCAACTTTTAGGGGATTTCATGCTGATTTCACACCTAACCTGACTTAATCATCTCGTCAAGGGAATTGGTAATACATCAGGTATATTCCTTCTCTTTACTTAATGAAAGATGTTCCTTGTAAGTTTGGTTTTGTATCTCTCTTCACCATGTTCAGGCATTTTGAGCCAAAAATTTTGATAGTCGATATAAATTTTTGCATTAAGTTATCCTAAGGTAAAAGTTTTCCAATGACGCTGCGAATTTTTAGAGTGAATTAGACGTCTCTGAGGATACATCCAATGACATGACCTTTTTCACTTTACTAATTAGCTTACTGAAGGAAAACTCCAATGAAACAACTTACTAGTAAGAATTGATCTTATGAAAAGAGAGAGATGGAATCAAACTGAAGGTAGTCTAGATAGTATAAGTAGGAACTTTTAGCCTTTTGATCGATACTTCCTCGAAAGAGACTGCACTTAGATTTATTAGGGTGTCAGTATGAGAATTCTGATTGTTTGTTTTGAGTTGTGACACGAGATTGTTATGTTTGCTAAGTCCGGGGGAAGTACAAGGTGGTCTCGATTTTGATGAATTGTATTCTTGTGATCACTTTGGACTTGATATGCAGGATCTTGAGAGAGTCATTTATCTGATGAAATATGATCTTCCTACAGTCTTTCTTTCTTTGCTTGAGGACAAGCAAGAAGCTAAGTCAGGGGGAATTGATGTTCCTCATATTTTGTCGGTTTTAAGCTCATTACTACAGTTATATTTGAGAAATTCGTCTATGTTTTATTAAGATTTCATGTCAAAAACGTTGAGAGTTGGAATCATGTTTGAAGGTGGACTTTACAGAGGTTTGAACCATTTTCCGGCATTCTCCACGAAAGGAATGACCGATCGATCTACCAAGGATTGATCGATCAATGATCTGAAAGGATTATGCGCACAATCTGAAGAACAAACTTGGTTTCTGAGAAGATCGATTCATCATCCAAAAGATCGATCGATCAACCAAGGATGGATCGATCAAAGCCTTTCACAGAAACCTAATTTTGCGATTTTCAGCTCTTGTTTTGGGCCCTATAAATACTCTTTTCCTATTTTTATTTGAGAGCAGACTTTGAGTTGAGAGAGAACAAATTTTACAGAGTTTTAAGAGTTTGTAAGCTAGGAAGAATATTTCTTCATACTTGAGAAGAATTTCTAAATCCTCTTTATTTTTGGTGATGCAATTTCAGTTTCAGTTCTTCATGACGTGCCTAATTCGTTGTTCTATGTCTGAGTAGATCTTAGATCGGGTCTAGGGATTCTAGGGTTTTAGAATTTACTGTTGGGGAACAAATAGGATTGATGAATAGATGATTCTCCTTCTAATACTTGAGTCTAATGCATAGATTAGCCTGATCACCTAGTCAATGATTTTAGGTTGTTAACTTTCCAGAAGATTGTTAAGAGCTATAAATAGATTAGAAGAGCAATTCCTTCACTACCAACGAGAGTTGATGCTAGGTTGGATTGTGTGGAATTGAACCTAAACGATAAAGCCTATCTGTAATTTGAAACCAACGAGAGTTATGACCTTTAGGTTATTAATAGAGGGGTAGATTCAACGAGAGTTAGTTTACCTTTATTTATGTTCAAGCCGAGAATAAGATAAGAGTAGTTCCTGAATAGTTTCTCTTACAAGAATTCTAACTCCCAAATGAATACCCGACATTCGATTACTTTAGTTATTTGATTACATTCACATTAAAGTTGTTAGAATTCACTTCCCTCATTCGATTGATATAGCTTGCGATTCAATAGAAATTGAGAGTGTAACTTGGTTCTCTGAGGAATTCGACCCCTAAGTACTATTACGTTTGCTGTGCACTTGCAGTAGGATATAGGGTTAAAACTCGTAGTATCAGATTTAAAGACCCAACAATCACTCTGGAACTTCACATCTCGACCATCCCCAACGACCCTCCTCAAACCCGACAAAATCATATCTTTGATGTATGAAATATTATTGTGCCAAATAGGAGACCATGTACCACGAGAAGTGAGCCAAGAAAAATCCTGCAAATCCTTCATCGCATACTTGTTATGCAAAATCTCTTCCCATAACCCACCATTCCGATCAATAAGAAGTCTTTATCCCAACTTAGCTATTAAAGCTTTATTCATTGCACAAGTTTGTCGAATCCCCAAACCACCTTCTCGCTTAGGTAGACACACTTTCTCCCACCTAACAAGGTGTTGTTTACATTATCCCGAATCGGATCCCCAAAGGAATGATCGCGCCGTGCTATCAAGTGCGTCTAAAGTGGCCTTTGGCAACATATGGAACTCATCGTATGGATCAATAAAGAAAATAAAACAGCCTTGTTCAAAGTTAAGTGCCGGGCAAAGCTAAGGAAACGACCCTTCCACCCTGATAGCCGTGACCGTGCCCTCGTCAAGACATCACTAAATGTGTCCTTATTAATCACCTTATGTAGAACATGTAGTTTAAGATATTTTCCCAACTCACATGTTGCTTGGATAGCACTCTCGTGACTATTTTCTTGCACTTGTTGACGAGATATGTTACTAGAAAATAAGATACCAACGACCCCTTGAATCACCCTAATTTGAGATACCAAAGCCTCGGCGAAGAGTATTAAGTCATCTGCAAAACACACATGAAATACAAATGACCCACTTTGCAAGATTTTGATTGGTTTCCAGTGTTTACGTGCTACAATATGCTCTATAAGATGACAAAAACGCTCTATATGTAAGAAAAATAAATATGGAGAAAGAGGGTTCCCCTGTCGAAGTCCCTTATATGGTTTAAAAACTTCTCTACACTCACCATTCCATATTAAACTTATGGAAGGGTTAGTCACACACTACATGATCTACCCGACCCAATTATCTGGAAAATTGATTGCAGAAAGAGTATCCTCAAGATAATCCCATCGTATCATATCATATGCGTTCTCTAGGTCTAGTTTCAAGAGCATCTAGCATTTTCTCCCTTTCTTCTTCCGCATAGAATGCACAACGTCATGGACAACAACTATATTTTCCACACCCAACCTGCCAAGAATAAAACTCACTTAGACAAGTCCCACCAACAAAAGCATAATGTCTTTTAGACGCTCGACTAAAGTCTTTGTAATAGTTTTGAATAAACCATTGCATATGCTAATCGGGCAGAACTGAGTAATGAATTCTGGTTTCAGAACTTTATAGATGAGAACTAGAAGAACATGATTTTTCCCTTTTTTGTAGCAAAAATATCCAACACAAACTTAGCTATCGATTCTCCCACCGTAGACCAACATTACTGATACAACACGGGTTTGTATTCACCCATCAGATGCACTGACCTCTCAATCTCACACCTCCTAAATGATTTTCCATGGTAGCAACATCACTCTGCGCTATTAGAGGAAAACTCAAAGTCGGCAGCTTTGGAGCGCATGTACTCGGACCATCCAAAGCGTACAAAGACTTATAAAATCCTACAACATGTGTCTCAAGAGCCTCAATATCTGAGATCCAATTCGCCATATTATCCTTCAACATCTCAGTACGGTTATGTCTTCTCCTAACAATAGTAGATGCATGAAAATACATGGAATTTCGATCTCCATGAACTATCCACTTTTCTCTCGAGTAGCATCCAATATCTTAATTAATCTATCTTCCGTAATAATTAAGATCACTATAAGTAAACATAAGCTTAACAACGCCAATTTGCGACATTTTAGAAACACAATTTTGTTGTAAACGAGTTGTCAATTTACAACAAAACATTTGGTTGTAAAATCGTAGGTACTTTACGATGAATTGACAACACATTAACATGTACAAACCAATTCGTTGTAAAATCGTCCCAAATATGAAACATTTTTAAAACGACTATAGCTTACAACGAGATAAAAACGAATTTTGAAATTTGGTAAACATGTTTTTCGTGATACATAATTGGTTTTTTAAAAATGTATAACACGTCGTAAAAATGTCTGAAAATATTAGATTTTTTTGTAAAAACGTCTTAAATTTGCAAGTCCTTTACGATGAATTTCTTTACAACGATTTAAAGACGAAATTTAAAATAAGGTATTTTGAGGTAGTTACATACGGAATTTCAGAGGTTGGAGTACTCAAACGGAAAGATATGCACTTTGCACTCTTGTTGAAGGGCCATGTGAGAATTAATTATTTAATTATGAGAATTCTAATTAAGTTATAACTAATATTTGACCGTGTGTACTGGTTGACAATGATGATCCATTTCATCCACCATGGTTACATGATTTGATTCAAGGTCCAATTGCTAAGATAACAACGACACCCATGTATTTCACCAGAGGATACACATTTCATACCTTTGAGTACGGTAAAAGGCATGCAACCACCAATTGGGGAGTATGTGTGAAGGGTGAAACCAAGTTCTATAGGATCTTGCAAGAAATTATTGAAGTGAAATTTGTATGATTAATTGGGCTGAAATGTGTGCTCTTCAAATGTGACTGGTTTGATCCATTAGTTTACAGAGGTTTTTGATTCATCATATTTGGAGTTGTGGATGTAAATGGGAGGAAAAGACACAACAAATTTGAGCCTTTCATCTTAGCATCACAAGCAGACCAAGTTAGCTTCATTCCATATCCTAGGATCAAAGAGTTGAAAATCAATTGGAGGTGGAGATTTACCCTTGCAAGAAGAATCATGTATGAATATACAGGCACCCCATCAAACTACAAGCTAATTGTGCTAATTGATCCGGAAAACCGAGAATACGAAGATCTCCCTGCATATGATGTTGACAACAAGGATCATGACGAATTTGATGAAAGTGATGATCCTAGTAGTGGAAATGATAGTAATGGTGAATGATCTAATTGACTCCATTTTTTAATATGTATGAACACGTTAGTTGATAATGTATCAAGTATGAAAAATCTATAAATATTGTATTAAACAAATTTTAATTATATTAGTTTAATATATTAATTATGTATGATAATTCGAAAACGTATATATAACCGCTGAGAACATATATATTACAATCAAAAACATATATATATATATATATAAATCAAAAATATATTGTCATCAAAAAAGAAAAAAGATTTCATCGTAAAAAAGACGTCAAACCATGACATCATTATAACGTCACTATTACTGTCTATCTTACGACTAAATATCTAAAAGAACTTTTTCTTTTCTTCATTGATAATAAATTATCGGCTCAGTTGCCTATTACTTTTTCTCGTCGTGTTTACAAGGCTTTCGTTGTAAATTGGAAGCTAATTTACCAACTCTTTTACGAAAAACGGTAATTCCCGACGAATTTACAAAGCTTTCGTTGTAAATTGATTTATATTTACAACCACTTTACAACTCCCCGTAATCCAAATTTAAACATCATGAAGAATGTGAATTCGTTGCTCATTTCTCAATTCTCCTTCCCTCTCTAAGGTAAATCTTCTCTCCTTTCTCTCTAGTTTTTTTTTACTTAGAAATTACTTAATTTTTAGAGATTTAGGATATATGGAATTTAGAAATAGATTAGAATTTAGAATTATGATGAAATATAGATTTTAGAAGAAATATATGTTATTGTTAATAGACGATGATTCATTTCCTACAATAAATATTTTGTAATTATAATATATTTATAAATATATTTAATATTCAAATTTTCTTAAAAATGATTCATTTCATAAAAACTTTTAATTAAGTCACAAAATTTTATATAAATATTTTATTTAAAAAATAAATAATAAATTTTGTCCCTAATTTGTTGGCAATTAATGTAGCTAATTTGACGTAAAGCTACATCTCTAATAAATTGTAAAACCTTTCGTCCCTATTTCGTTGTAATGGTTACACCTCAAATATGTTGTGAAATATTTTGTTCATACTTTGTTGTAAACTTGGTAGTCTCTAATTCATTGTTAACTAACTGTAGTTGTAAATTCGTTGTAAACAAAACGATGTTAATGCGTTGCAAAGTTTACAACGCATTCACGTTGTCTTTGTTTACAACTAATTTACAACGCCTCCCATATTTTACAACAAAGTTACAACGCCCACTTTACGGTGAAGTTACAACGAAAATGGCAACTTGGTAATTTTACAACGAATTCACGACGAATTCTTTGTTATGACTATTATGACACGACGAAAATGGTTTTATCCTTAATTCATTGTAAATTTTGTTTATGAAGAATTAGGGAAGAATTTTTGAGTTGTAAACTGTATGTATTCTTGTAGTGGATGTTATCAGGGTTGCTCTCAATGCGATCCTGAAGCACGTCAATCTTGTCCAACAAAATCTCTTTTCGACGATTGATATCCCTGAAAACATCCGATTTCAACGTGTCAGAGGTCCTTTAGCAATTGCAGAGCTTAAGGTGTACTCAAATCTAGATTCCAAGAGACCTCCATCAACTCTTTAAAACCACTATGTTGAAGCCATGCTGTTTCAAAACAAAAAGGTCGACACCTTGGATTTCGTTGTACTAAAGGACACAACTTTACGAAGAATGGTACATGATATGAGGACATAAACGGTAGGTGAGACACACACACGTCTTGCCAGGCAAGTCGGAAACTAAGGCACCAAAGAACCCAATATAAACGCTTGGCCACAAAATTTTGTGCTTCTTTGCCTCTTCGCCATGTATATTTACTGCCCTGAAAGACCAAGTCAATCAACGATAGATCATTAATCTAATTTGCACACACCAACGAGTCTGAAGAAAGACTTCCATTCCTACCAATCATCTTGCTTAGCCAAACAATGGTATTCAAATTACCAAAAATCAAAAGTTGTTCACTAACCGAAGTCACAATACAGTGCAACTCATCTCAAAGACCACCTCTCCGACTTGCTGAAAGGGTAACATAAACAACTACCACATGACAAACCATCAAACCCAAGGTTCCTTTGGCATGAATAAATTGATCTGACACTTCTACAATCTCCACCACTCCCACACTTGATTGCCACAACAACCACAAGCCTCCACTTTGTCCAACTGAGTCCACAGGAACGAGCCATCAAAACCCAGTCCCTGATAGATCACACACGCTCTATCTCCTCCTGCATGTATCTTGAAACATCCACATGGAATTTCTTAAGAACATATCATATTGAACATTCTAAAGTGGGTTTATTTGCCCCCTCACAATTCAACATTATGATATTCAACATCGGAATAACAATAAGCTTACTTAGAATTACTGGGGAATCCTGTCTACTTGTCGCGAGCTTGGTATCCTCCTTACGAGGATATCCCGACCTATTAACATCAATAACAACATCTTTCATATCCAAAGTACCCAAGGGAGACAAGTGGAAGGAATTCGTTCTGTGACCAAAGAGTATGGGTTACAACTCGAACTATCACCAACTACCAACGAGTTTCCATCCCGAGGAAGATCAATATCCATGCAAGCCTTCTTTCCAGCAGTTGTAGGAACACCACCACTCACAGAAGGGCCAAACATTAAACCAAGAGTAAGACTAGGCGAAGATTTCTTACTATTAGCTTTAAATGCTATTTTTGTCTTCATATCACTGGCACGTTTTCCTTTAACATTCTTCTTGAAATCAATCTTTCTGCAGACCCCACTGTACCTGATTTATTAACAATCAAACCATCTCTCTGGTTACTTTCCAAAACCACACCTTTGTATGTATCTTGTACCACACTTCAACTACCAAACTTGTATAATAAAGAGAGATTTTCATGGGAGTTGAGGCTTGTGTTCTCTCTTAGCACATTCGACTCTCGCAGGTTACTATCACTTGCATGGTTAGACTTCGGCCTAGCTAAGGACTTACTACCTTTATTCCTCCTTTTCACCTGTGTATACCCATCTAAGATCTCGAGTAAAGCTGATATCGGCATAAAGGCAAGAACCGGTTGTATATCGACAAGATCCACTCTATATAACTCCTTAGGAGCTTGAAGACAATAAGAGACTGAAAGTTAGTAAATTCCACATTGGTTAAAAATATCCTCATATAAAGCAAAATAGCGGCTACCATTTTCAACAATTGATCCCTTCAAAGGCTAAGAAAGATCCACCTCAACACAGATTCTCGCAAAACGTCTTCTCACAAAGTGAAGTGTAGATTCATCAAGCGAATAGGAGTACTAAAGCCACTTGCAATACCCATAAGAATAGAATCATGATACATATATATAGGGAGTTTATCAATACAGATCCACACTGGAGTCGTATGAATGTCATAATGACAAGGATTAAAAGAAGGAGATCAAGCTTGTGTAAGTAAATAACTCACAAACATTCTCCACGGTCCCCAGTTAAGGCTGCTAGATGTTTAAACTCCACCCCATAGCACACAAGAAAAAATTTCATAGGTACATCCACAAAGTACATTGCACCCAAATGTTTCCAAACCTCATGTAACTTCCTAGTCACGGCAGCTATGTTGACATTCTATCCAAGAACTTTGATGTACATACAATTGTCCCACAATGCATACCTATCCTTAATCACATCCTCATCAACCGACACTACGGTTGTGAGAAATCCACACGCATTCGCTTCTCAACAAACTCCTTGGAGATACAACAAAATGGTATCAAACCTCTGCCAGCCTTTGTCCCCGCTACCTTCATGGCCCATGAATGATCCATGCTTGTCAGAACAACATTAGAGACATTCCCTCGGGTCCTATCGTTATCCTTAATCTCCATCCCAACACCTTCTCAAGGTACCGGCAATCCCAACGACAAATTCTCCTAATTCGGTAAAATCCCCAACTGAGGGCTCATTACCAACACATCGCTCACATCATCTTCTTTAGCCACCACCATATCTAAATATGATCCCCTCTTCCGAAATAGGGATAAAACAAACTTAAAAGATGTGCTTAGAAGAGCATCACTCCCTGTTTCATTAACAAAGACCTATTGCAGACCAAGTTCGATGGAGATGAGTGGCCTTGCTCGTTCACCCCGCATCAATCATGGTTTCATCCGCAACATGCTAATTTAAGGCCAAAATTATTCTGGAAGCCACTGAAACCCTAGTCTCACCGCCATCACACAACGACAGATGCGCTGCACCTATCACCATCTTGACACCTTTCGATAAAGCCCCATCTCCCTCCTTCTCGACCAAAACCTTCTCCAACCCTAACCCGCCGCTGAAACCTTCTTCCCCACGTTACTCCTACTTGAAATACTTTCACCTAAACGCGACTCTTTCTCCACACCACTTCCCTTCTCCCGCTCTGTATGGGATTCCGACGTAGCCACCAGGTGATATACACGTTTTAACATGTACCAGGAGTCTTATTTAGTTAGTTTCAGCATATATTTTTACTGCATTCTCATCATTTTAGAGTCCAAATAGCTCAATCCATACACATTAGCATATACATTGCTTTCAAGGAGATTTCAGGTAGTACAACACATAAACAGAGCACTCAGGACAAGCAGTGGCTAAGGGAGTCACATAAGCTGAAGAGTCACAAAAGTTGAAGAGTCACAGATGCTGAAGAGTCACATAAGCTGAAGAGTCACAGACGCTGAAGAGTCACTGAAGTTGAAGAGTCACAGAAGCTGAAGAGTCACAGTAGCTATGAGTCAGCTCGATTGCCAGCTCTAAGTCAGCTTGAGTGCTAGCTCGAGTGCCAGCTCAAACTAAGGGTCGCGCTCATAGGAAGCCACATACCGAGTCAAAGGAGCTACGGATCGAGTGGGTCGTGCTCTAGGCTTCAGACTTTCTACTCGTGGGCCTTTTCAATATTTGGACCAAATTGAGGCTGAAGTCCATGACATGCTGAGTTCTTTCTATTGGGCCGAATTCAACTTTGGGTTTTATCAAGTTTAATATATATATTCTAGTTTTTCTATTGGAGGCGGGATCCCTAGTTTTTACACTTTTTCTTGAGAATCAAACTTAGAGCTTTCTAATCGAACGAAACCCTTTGATTTCGAGTTTACACTTTATGCAATTTAGTTTTCACGTTCAGCGTTGAATTCATACCTTGTTTGACTTCTTTGTTTATGCTCATCGTTTTATGGGTGTTTGGTAGAGCGTCTGACTTAATCACTTCAGAGATTCACATGCTCAGCTCGAGGGATCGAATGTCTGAGGTGTGAATCGGTGCTAAGCGAGTTAATCATTCATTCCGACTAGATTATCAAACGCTGATGGCGATAAAGTATGTTAGTAGTCTACTCGAGTTTATTTGCCACGGGAGTGAATTCATTACTTGTGTTCTCGTTGCCTAGAAATTAGCTCTGTTGAGTGTTGTCAAGTGCCTAGTTAGTTTAAGAGTCACGATGTCCCATGACACTCACTCCTCATGAACCTGTTTTTTCACTCTGCGTTTAATTTACTTAATACTCTTTCGTCTGCCACTTTGTTTAAATTTTCACTTTTTATTACTTGTTTGTTTACTTTTATTTTAACGATTGATTTAGGTTGTTAGACAAATTACACGTTGATTGGCTTGGATTAGAACAATTAACTGACTGATAATTACATTTTCAATTAGATTGACACCTATTACACTACAATGACATCTCAGTGCGCACGTCTCGAACCCCGTTCGCCCTAGCCGTCATATTCGCAAAATAATTCGCACGATTTACTAATTTTTTTTTTTGTTAACGGCAAACGTTTACTAATTGATTAATCATTTGTTTTTCATGTATTAACTACTAACTAATAATATAATCAAATCAATTGTCTACAAATATTAATACTCTGATCGTGGTGGAATTGACATGAAAAACAATTGATTTCACATAAGAGTTATAAGTAATAATAAGAAATAAATGAAACAACGATATATCATAATTGATAAACCAAATTAAGATTGGCAAGTAATAATATATCGATTCAAAGGGAAAGATATAAAACAAAAATTATTAACTATACAAACTAACAAAGATAGCAAATCATCCTCGTATTAAATAAGAAGTAACATATAATTATTTATCATATTAAAATCACAAATCAAGTTAAACGAAATGAATTGATTTTAAATTTGATGAATAACAAATTCAAACTAATAATAGACTCATAATTATGAAAACATATACGTACCTGATTGCTTATCAGCAGCAGCATCACTTCGAAACTACGAGAATAATTGAATCTGTCAAAATATTTTCTACATATGTGATTAGGTTTTGTGGTTTACTTTGATGGCTGGGGTTTTGTGGTTTGCTTAGACGGGTAGGGTTTTGTGATTTGCTCATACGGCTAGAATTTCGTATTGATAACGTGTTGCGAACGAGTGACAGTTGTGTCTTATTCCAATAGAGAATTATGTGTATATTGGGATACAAGACTAGGCTTTAACCCTAATTACTATTGGGCCTAATATCTACTAAGCCTATAATGGGCATTCCCAATATATTCATAACAGTTACATCAATAAACCATTAGACGCCTCTCTAATTTGACGAGTAAGAGAATCAATTTTGTGATTTAAGAATATATGAATAACAGAAAGAGATATAACTGAACAAAGAACTTAGCCTCGAAAATTCCTCCTGAAACGGTAGGAAAGTTGGACACTCCTTCAATTGATTCAAGATCTTCAGTATTGTCTCATAGTCCGTCGAGAACTCCACTTCCGTCATTTGAAACTCCACTTCCGTTGATGAACTCCCCTACCCCATACATCCGCCATCTACTGAACCTGGGAAACAAACCCAACCCAGCCCTGATTATAGATTCGTACTTTTCGATGAGCCGTTCACAAAGCATCTATAGCTTGTGAAACTTGGGTTTGTTGTAGAGGGAACTGTCGATTGAGACCAATTTGAAGAAAACCTAACGTCAGGGGGGTTTTGTAGAAACCGATATTTCACTTCTAGCATAAGACCATTCTTTGTAAGAGAGAGAGAAAATGATAGTTATCAGCTTAGTATCAGTGTTAGGAAAAACAATGATCATTTCTAGCTTTTCAGAATGCCATATAATCCAAAGAAAAACTTGAACATCGATTTGATCTGAGATACACTAAAACAAATAGTCAAGGTTATACCAGATAGATTTTCCTAAAAAACATCAACCGAAAAAGGTATACATGATAACGCCTCAGATTGAATTGATGGTGGACATTCAAATAGGACATGATTAGTGGTTTCAGTCTCTCCACCTCAGCGAGAACATCGAACATCACACTTGATACCACGTTGATGTAGATTATGTTTTACTGCAGTTCAACCCGATAAGGCTTGCCACATAAAATGTTTTATTTTATGTGGGCTATTGAGTTTCCCAAATTCTGGCTTGTAATGCCATAAAATTTGGACCAAATTGATTCACCTCTAGTAATGATTTAGACTCTGCCGTTTGATATCCAGATTTCACTAAAATATCTACTAGTTTTAGTAAAATGCCAACCCTAGTAATCAGATCCCTGTCTTCTAGGGATGGAGATTCCCATAATTAGCTAAACATCGCTAGGATCAAAATATTGTCGAAGTATAATTTCCCCTCCTTTTGCCAGATTTCCGGTCAATGAATTGATCAACAGTAAGATCCATATACAAGATCGAGACTATGTTATGGTCTGGGAACAATATATGGTATCCATGGATCGTGTCAAAACAAATTTGATTTTCCATCACCAATTTTTCTAATGATACCCTTGTTAACTAAAGATTAACCTGAATTGATACTTCTTCATCCATAAGACGGATTAGCAGTCGTCTTTGCGATTAAGGGGCACTAGTTTTTATAATATCTCCCCTTCATCACTTTTGCAAAGAATGATTCAGGGAAATCAAGTAACCTCCAATTGTTTGGCCAGAAGCGCAAAATTAAATTCTTTCAAGGCATGAAAACCCAACCACCTTGTGATTTGGGTTTACATAATTTTTTCCAATGCTTCCAATGGATGCTTTTGGAAGTTTCTGAAATGGACCACCAAAAATTAGCTATTGTTGAGTTTAACTTAATCACAATAGACTTTAGTAGTAGGTAGCATGACATAACATATGTCGGTAATGCCGTTAGGAACAA
This sequence comes from Lepidium sativum, assembly GCA_023374145.1. Taxonomy (NCBI): domain Eukaryota; kingdom Viridiplantae; phylum Streptophyta; class Magnoliopsida; order Brassicales; family Brassicaceae; genus Lepidium; species Lepidium sativum. The sequence goes on from JAKUCM010003113.1 coordinate 18,310, forward strand.
ATTTAATTTAAATTTTCCTAGCAAACTTTTGACAAAAAAAATTAGAAAACCAATTATTTATTCTTTCATGGAGTTTTTTTTCTGACAAAGGCGAAAACTTTTGTTTTGGAAATAAGAATTTCCGTACATATAATGAAGATGTAGGGGGACAAAGAATCACCTTGTCTTAAGCCCCATTGCTATACTATTTTACCACCAGATATCCCATTTAAAAGTATCGAGTATTTTACACTAGGGATACAATGCATGATACATCAAACCCAATTATCACTAAAGCCTAGTTTATATTAGAATCATTAGTTCAATATTGGTTAGGCAAATTATCGGTTCAATGTGGAGTCCTAACCATTGTCGGTTATTTTATTTCTTATATTGGTTATGTTTGGTTCAATGTATATAAGAAGAACAGATTGTGTAATTCAGTTTTTAACAGAATGAGAAAAACGTTTTTGGTTGATTAGTTTCTTCTTCTTCTTCCATAATCGAGCTCTGTTCTACATGGAGGATTCCTCCTCTTAACAATCTCAAATCTAACTCCAATATGATATCAGAGCGTTGAAGAATTCTTCAACAAGGGAATTTCTTTTTCTTACTTCCGCTTCTCTCTTTTATCGGAGACTGAGATTCACCTACTTAGTCTCAATTTGAAAGAAAGTTTCTTCGATTTCTTCATCGAACCTTTCTTCTACCTTGTCCAATCTGATAATTTCATCATATTGCGCTTCTTTGATTGTCTTCATTGTTAAAACCTTCGATTCTTTAATCAAGACTTCACTATGTTGAACCCTCGGAAAAGGCGAGTTCTAAGTTCCCTCAGCTCGGAATCGAAGGTCTGTTCGAAGAAATGTTCAATCCACTTCAAAGCCCGAAGAAATGCATAAATCAGATTCTATGATAGATGTGCAGAATCAATCAGCATCGGCTCTGAATGTGAATCCCTCAGCTTTCGCACAAAATCATATCCATGTTTGATCTCAAGAGTTGAATGGTGTTAATTCTCGGCAAGAATCAGCTTTTGATTTCGAAGGTATACAATATTCCCCCTTCTTCTTGAGTGTAGTGATAACCCAGGAATCGCCTTAGTTGCTGAAATTTTAGATGGGACAAATTACAACACATGGAATCTTGCTATGACGATATCCCTAGATGCGAAAAACAAGCTGTGTTTTGTTGATGGCTCTCTTCCAAGACCAGAAGAAAATCACCCTCACTTTCGCATATGGTCTAGATGTAACAGCATGGTGAAGGCAATGGGTTTTAAAACTCAGTAAATAAGCAGATATATGGAAGTATCTTGCGCTTCCAGGATGCTTCAGAAATTTGGAAAGATTTGATGGGGCGATTTCAAGTTACAAATCTTCCACGAACTTTTCAGTTGTCTCAGCAGATTTGGTCCTTCCAACAAGGGTCCATGGATTTAGCTTCATACTATACACGCTTCAAGACTCTATGGGATGATCTTGAATGTATAAAGTGCATCAAAACTTGCAAAAATTTTCCATGTTGTTGAGCTATTGCAGAGGAATATGAGAATGCAAGAGTGGTAAAATTTCTCTCGGGACTCAATGAATCATACAATGCTGCAAGGACTCAAATTATCATGAAGAAGAAATTACCTGACATGTCTGGTGTGTATAATTTAATCGATCAAGATCATAATTAAAGGAGCATCTAGTCAATGTCTCAATCCTCAGTTTTCCAAGTCTTGAGTAATCCGACTGTTCAACCTTCAACAAATGTAAACATCAAACCTCAGAGACCAACTTGCACTCACTGTGGCTATATTGGACACTCTACCGATAAGTGCTATAAGATTCACGGATATCCTCCAAACTTCAAGCATAAACCAAAATCAACAAATGTAAAGGGTTCTGTCTCTCAGTTTGGTTTAGCAGGACCAAATACTGCTTCTGTGGATGTCATAAGTCAGCTAAAGACTCTACCTAAGGACCAAATTGAAGGAGTTGTAGCATTCTTCAAGTCACAGATGAACATTGAAGACAAGACTCACACCCCTGCAGCTACGAATTCAGGAGGAACCATCACTGCACTCCCTGGTATGGCCTTCTCTTCTTCTACAATCGTTTTTGTAGGATCATTAAAGGCCACATGTAGTGTCTTAACCTCTTCTTCCTAGATTGTTGATAGTGGTGCTACACACCATGTTTCCCATGAAAAGAACTGCTTTGATGAATTGTCCTTGTTGTCCAATAGTTCAGTCACTCTTCCCACTGGAATGTCTGTCACAATTGCAGGAGTTGGTCGTATCAAAGTCAATGAAAATTTGTTTCTCAACAATGTTCTTTACATTCCTGATTTCAGATTGACCTAATAGCTGTTAGCCAACTGACTAAAGATCTCAAATGTAGATTAATTTTTGATAAATTGATTTGCATTATACAGGATCCTATCAGGGAAGTGATGATTAGACAAGCTGAACATATAGGGAATCTATATCTACTGGACAAGTCGTTTATCTCACCTTGCCTACGACCTGGTTCATTTTCTATCAACTCTGTTGCTAATACTAGTCTATGGCATAGTCGGTTAGGCCACTCTTCTATTACTAAAACAAAATGTATAACTGATATGCTTGGTCTTCATAAAGGAAATAAAGAACATTTTCACTGTGATATCTGTCCTCTTGCCAAACAGAAACACTTACCTTTTAACTCACAGAATAATATGACTAGCAATGCTTTTGATCTAATTCACATGGATGTTTGGGGGCCCTTTGTTGTGGAAACTACTGATGGATTTAGATATTTTTTAACTCTTGTTGATGATCATAGTAGAGTCACTTGGGTATATCTAATAAAAACTAAGAATGAAGTTTTAAAAATTGTTCCAAGCTTTCTGTCAATGATCAAAACACAATATTGTGTGCAGGTTAAGGGAATTCGCTCAGATAATGCTCCAGAGCTGCGTTTTGATGTTTTGTTTCGTTCCCTGAGCATTAGAGCTTATCATTCTTGCCCTGAAACGCCTGAGCAGAACTCAGTCGTGGAACGAAAACATCAGCACATATTTAACGTGGCTCGGTCACTTCTTTTCCAGAGCAATGTTCCTCTTGAATATTGGGGAGATTGTGTCTTAACCTCTGTCTTTCTTATCAACAGGCTCCCAACTCCTCTCCTCAAAAATAAGTCCCCCTCTGAAGTCCTGAACAAGAAAGCCCCAGAATATAAAGACTTGAAAGTCTTTGGAAGTCTCTGTTACAGATCTACTTCCTACAAAAACCGACACAAATTTCAACCAAGAGCAAAAGCATGTGTCTTCCTTGGATATCCATCGGGATTCAAGGGATATAAGCTGCTCGATTTAGATACTAATATCATACATATCACCCGGAATGTGGTGTTCTATGAAGATATTTTCCCATACAAAGATAGATCAAACCTGAATAATGATCCACCTACTTTCTTTGATGTAGGTCACAAGACAGATACTTCAACTACGGAACCCTCACATTCAGTCCCTGAACGTGGAGTCGCAGCATTGAATGAAGAAACACCTGACTGTGAGAATGGTCACAACAGCATAACAACGGAAACAGCAAATCAAATTGATGATGTTCCTCTGTCCTCAAAGGATCAGCCAGTCATTATTCCTCTTGCTTCTCTTTCAAAACGAGTTTCAAAACTCCCACAACATTTAACTGACTACTATGTTAATGTCACAAATACTAAAGTTCCTTATCCTCTTGCAGATTTCTTGTCATATGACAACCTGTCCGAAGAGTACAGCAAGTACGTCTGTGTAGTCATGAATTTTGGAGAACCCACAACCTTCAATCAAGCTAAGAAATTTGACGAGTGGCTGACTGCAATGAATGAAGAGCAGAGAGCATTGGAAGAATCAGACACATGGACCATATGTCCCTTGCCTTCAAACAAAAAGGCTGTCGGATGCAAATGGGTCTACAAAACAAAATTGAATGCAGATGGGACATTAGAGAGATACACAACGCGGTTGGTAGAAAAGGGGTATACACAGCAAGAGGGGGTGGATTTTACTGACACCTTTTCACCTGTGGCTAAGATGACAACAGTCAAGACACTTCTTGTTGTAGCTGTTGCGAAACAATGGAGTCTCACTCAGTTGGATGTATCTAATGCCTTCCTAAATGGGGAATTAGATGAAGAAATCTACATGAAATTGCCGCTTGGTTACACTCTTAAAGATGGAACAGCACTTCAGAATAATACAGTCTGTAAACTCAAAAGATCTATTTACGGCTTAAAGAAAGCGGCTCGCCAATGGTTTTTAAAGTTCAGTGCATCTCTTCTCAGCCTTGGCTTCACTAAGTCTCACACTGACCACACGCTTTTCATACGAAATGAAGCAGGAAAATATATAGTTATGCTCGTCTACGTAGACGACATCATCATCACAGCAAATGAGGATTCTCTTGTCAATGATTTGAAGATAGCACTCAACAAGTGTTTTAAAATCAGAGATCTTGGCCCTCTCAGGTACTTTTTTGGTCTAGAAATTGCCCGATCTTCTGCTGGAATATTTGTTTGTCAAAGAAAATATATATTGGAGCTGCTAGAAGAAACAGGTCTATTAGCTTGTAAGCCATCTAGCATTCCCATGGAACCCGGTATATCTCTGGTTAGTGACAGTGAGGAGCCACCTTTATCTAATGGATCAGTCTATAGGAGGTTAGTTGGTCGAATGATGTATCTCACAATCACAAGGCCCGATATCACTTTTGCAGTTCATCGCCTATGTCAATTTGCCTCTAACCCAAAACAGACACACTTACAAGCAGCATATAAGGTCCTACACTATCTAAAGGATTCTATAGGCGTTGGACTCTTCCTCTCTGCTCAGTCAGACCTAGCTCTTAAGACCTTTTCAGACGCAGACTGGGGATCGTGCAAAGACACCAGACGCTCCACTTCAGGTTACTGCATGTTTTTAGGAGACTCACTTATCTCATGGAAATCCAAGAAGCAGCATACAGTGTCTCTCTCATCAGCTGAATCCGAGTACAGAGCCATGGCACTGGCGGTCAAAGAAGTGCAATGGTTAGTGAACCTTCTCACAGAGTTGCAGGTACCTCAATCCAAAGCTGTTGCTTTTTTCTGTGATTCCACAGCTGTGATGCACATTGCCAATAACCCGGTTTTTCATGAAAAAACAAAACACTTAGATCTTGATTGCCATATTGTAAGAGAGAAGATTGCAAATGGTCTTATCAAGACTCTTTATGTTTAATCCGATCATCAGCTTGCAGATGTGTTTACTAAAGCCTTAGGACCGGGAAGATTTCGTCAATTGATTGACAAGATGGCTCTCAAGTCTTTGTAATGCCATCTTGAGAGGGGGTATTAGAATCATTAGTTCAATATTGGTTAAGCAAATTCTCGGTTCAATGTGGAGTCTAACCATTGTCGGTTATTTCATTTTTTATATTGGTTATGTTTGGTTCAATGTATATAAGAAGAACAGATTGTGTAATTTAGTTTTTAACAGAATGAGAAAAACGTTTTTAGTTGATTAGTTTCTTCTTCTTCTTCCTTAATCGAGCTCTGTTCTTCCATGGAGGATTCCTCCTCTTAACAATCTTAAATCTAACTCCAATAGTTTACGTAACAAAATTTCATTCAACTCTATCATAAGCTTTGCTCATATCTGTTTAATAGCCATAAATTCTCCTCTAACAATTTTATTAGTGCGAAGAGCATGTAATATTTTCTGAGCAATCAGAATGTTATCTAAAATAAGTCTTCCAACTACAAAGACTAATTGAGTTTCAAAAATTAGTTTTGGGAGGACTTGTTTAAACCGCGTACACAAAAATTTAGATATGATTTTATAAGTAACATTACATAAGCTAATATGTCATAATTCCACCAATTTTGTTGATATGAAAATCTTAGTAATAAGACAAATATTTTTCTAATTCAAACTTTTATGTGATTGAAAAGTAATTGACTAAAATAGTCACATCATCCTTAATAAATTCTAATGCATTCTAGATAAAAAAGGACCGTCATATCATCCAGGCCATAGTCTTTCGAAAAAATGTGGTAAACTAAGATGAGTTTTATTAAAGAGCTATAAATGAAAATTTGACCGAATTAGTTAGTAAGGATTTTAGAATATTCTCAAAATATATTCCAAAAATCCACTAACAATAAAAAGTTAAAGTATGATGCATGCTATTTTTACGTAATTTTAGGAGATACTAACCATTAGAATATCTGATTTATTAAACTAGTTTGTATACAAAATTTCAAGTTATTCTTTGGAAATCGGAGTAAAATAAACATGAATTTTAGGGTTTACATTTTTCTAAATTTAATATGAATCAGCAGATGGATTCGAAATTCTAACATATAAAAATCCTTAAAATCAGGAAATGAAAATATAGATTACCGGTAAATCTACTGTTTGAGTGATAATATCTTTTACTTAATTAATTAAATTAACTAATCATTATTTTCGGAAATTATTTTTAATGCTAGAATGTTTTTCAAGAAATGGAGGATTTTAAGGGATTTATATATAGGGATCTCTTAGCATTTGTTGAGAAAAAGTAAAATAAATAATAAAATCCATAACTAATGACTTTTTTATGTCTTCATCATGAGAGTACTTGTGATTATGACCCATCTCCAAGATATATGGATAGCAATCACAATTATAGGTACATAATTCTAGATATCTAAAGTTGATATTATTTAACCACTATATGTTACGTAAATTCGAGTAAATAATATGAAACTAAATGTTATGTCGCATGGAATTTGACTGTTTTATGAATTTATGTGCATTTGATTTTTTAACCCGTGTTGATATTTTGAATATTGTTTTTAAGATGTTTTTTTTTGTCAACTAGCATACTGACTTTTAAATCTCATTCTTACTCTTGCAGGTAGAGGGTTCGATCCCTGTTGTCTTGAAGATTAGTAAAGTGACTACACTACTGGGCCACCTGTCATCGGCTTTTAAGATGTTATTTTAAAAATCTGAAATCCAAACTGAAATCAACCTATATTAGAGAAACTGAACATGAAAAAATATATAGTGGGTCATAAATCTAACTATATGAAAAACCAATCAAACATAAATCTGAACTAAATAAAAAACTTAATCTATAGATTTATTAATTTTTTTTTTGAATTTGTATTAAAAAATTACATGAATCCGCACTTGATCTATACCGAACCGACCCCGACCCAAAAAATAAAAATACCCCAATAAGTGTTGATTGAAAAGAGCAAAAAATCTGAATTAGAAGAACCAAACCCGACAAAATCCTAGAATGAATCTTAAATCTATGTACCAGAAAAACCGAATCCAACCCTAAACTAAAACCGAATCAATAACCGAATTTGTACATTATATGTTTTTTTTTTAATTTTTAGCACTTTTAAAGTTATTTCTATTAAATATTTATTAATTTTGAATTTTATATAAAAAGTTATTATTAAAGCTACTTATGCTTATTTTGTGGGTTGTTATGAACCATATGTTAAATTTATCTTAAAATTTATAATATGTCCAAAATGAAATTATCTTCCGCTTAAATATATAAGATTTAATTCCATTTTTACCTTTTTAAAAGTTCTTTCTATTAAATATTTATTAATTTAATTTTTATATAAAAAAATATAATTAAATCTACCTTATGTCTATTTTTGTGGGTTGTTATAAAACATAAGTTAATTGTATCCTAAAATTTATAACACGTCCGAAATAAAATGGTCTCCTATTTTATTACTCCATCTGTTCTTATTTACTTGATGTTTTAGAAAAAATATTTGTTTCATTTTAATTGATGTTTTAAGAATTCTAGACAAAATTTAATGTGTTTTTAGTGTTTTTGACTATTTAAGTTCTGCAAATTGATTTGTCATTAGTTAGATTGTATTGAAACTTGTGAAAAAACATATTTTATTTAGAAAAATAAAATAATTAATGTTTTCTTAATATGTGTGAAAAACCTAAAACATCAACTATATAAAAACAGAGGGAGTATATAATATAAATTCGGCAAAATGTTACCGTTCATTACTTTTTAAACAATACAATTTTACCCAATAGTTATCAAATGTACCATATATGATGAAAAGTTATATATTAAAGCACCAAAAGAAATCACTATATTGAGAAAATATTATTAAATGGAAGTCTAACCCTTTTAAAAAATCAACAAAACCAAATACATTGCAATGAACAAGATTGGGCTTCAAACTTTAATCTTCAATTTTGGCTTGAACTATAAGTACTTCATAGAAGACGACGATGTAAATTTCTGAAAATTGAAAATGAATGTTATATACGAACAATACAAAATTTATAATTAGTTACATCAAAAATAAATGTAACAACGGAGAAGCCGATAATAACACAAATTATAAGATATGGAAAAGGTACCTTAAACGGGATAGACGCATAAATTTTGTTAGAAAAAAAGAGACATGTTTTATCAACAATTAAATATATATATATATATATATAACCGATATAGAGCCAGAACCGTGCCTATTTGAAGAAAAAAAAGTTTTTGCCTACGCCACAATATATATATTATTTAGGAGTCCCTAAATTCTAGGAGAGGTTGTAGTGTGCTCTAGAGACCCTATCAAATAGCTCTCTTCCCCTGGTTTGAATCCACCATGTGTCTATTCTAATCTTTTTTTTAAACAATCCGAAAATAACTAAAAAGATGTTTAAAAAGTTCAAATAGAAAATGGGATCAGTTGATCTCTCCTATGGAAATACAATTTTTTTGCGTTACTGATTAAATTTTTTTTATCAACCAACCGTTAATTTTCAAAAAAATATAGTACTGATAAAATATAGTACTACCTCCCATAATAAAAACCTCATAAAAGATTTATAATGATAAAAATTACAATTTAAAAGTTAAAAACTCTAATTGGGGTTTTAAATTTTTTGGGGTTTCAGTATTAGAATTCCAGTTAGAGTTGTTTAAAAACGGGAAAAAAATTCTTTTTAATTGTTTTCTTATCAGAATAACTTCTCTAGTGAGAAAATTTCAAGTTCTTATGAGCTTGTGAAGATTGATATGATCTTAAAACTAGCTAAGATTCATGTCAAATGCTGCCTAAGAATCATATTATAAGTTATCAGGGAAATCACTCCTAGTGACTGGAAGACCAGCAACCCCAAGAACTCTCTCAATCTCAAGAGATGACGATATGTGTTGGAGAGACTTTCTCAACATTTTTCTCTTCCCATTGAATGCAAAATTCACCTGTTTTGGAATTTTCTTCAGATGTTTTGATGTCAAAAACTCTAAGATTTAGACTGAAGAGAGTTTAAGGTACCAAAGAGAAGAAACTTTTGGTGGAGGAAACATCAGGATACTTACTCGGATGCTTCAACTTGAATGTAACACCAGGAGTGTCAACCTGTAAGGAGCACAAAGGAAAAAGCATTCATATATTGGTAATTGTACCTATGTTTAGTTAAGATGCAAAAAGTAGCAAACCTGTGAAATTTACCTTGGGCTGAGGAATCAAGTTTTCCCTAGGAACTCTGAAATTGTATTCCGGTTTTTTGGAAAACAAGTTACGCAATATAACTGCGATAACTACGTTGAACATTTTCATCAATTGAAATGGCGATCATTATGGAACCAGTACATGAGTAGAAGTTGACCAAAATGTTGATGGGTCGGTATTCAGATGTTCGCAATGCTGGTTCCACCAATCGCAAAGCTGCCTCTTCCTAAGATAAGTCAAAAACATGTGACAATGAATTATATATAATTTGAAATAATCCTAAAAATGAGGTGAGCAACTTCTGGAACCCATATGAAGTAGAAGCTTCACAACATCAGTACTTATATTGAAAGGTAAGTTGGAAACAACCTGCATTCAAATACAATTCAGTTGGGTAAGTAAACAATTAATTTAAGATATACTTGTTAATGGTGGAGAGTTAAACCAAAGAGAAACTTGTGATCATTACTAATCTTTTTCAATATTTTGGTTTTTCTACAATTGTTTTAACTCTGAGCTCCACTTCAGGTTCAAGGCTATTTTCGACACAGCTGTCACCGAAATGAAAGGGTTTCTCACAAGGCATATTCAATCGTCCAATTCACTCGGTATTCAAAATTCTCTATCTAGGCCACTAATGATATATTTACACCACAGCTTAACCGAAAGTGGCACCGGCCTCCCTACTGTCTCTAGCGCCTCCTCTTCAATAATAACACTGGAGACAGTGACTATCAAGGAAATAAACCATCTTTAACATAGTAGACTTCAATAGAAGTGTACGATACTTCACATGGAGTCTGTTTTAACAGAGTAGATTTCACTTGAAGTCTGCTTTAACAAAGTAGAATTCACCCGAAGTCTCCTTTAACAAAGTAAACTTTATCTGAAGTCTATTTTAACTTAACAAAGTAGATTTCAACTGAAGTCTACTTCAATAGAGTAGACTTCAAAAGAAGTTTTCAGAGCAAAATGTAGACTTCGTTTGACATATATTTCTCACATAACCTGTAAATTGTTTGATTCCACTCGAGTTTCTATAGAAGTTAAATATTTAGACAATCTAATAAACCCCAAGTAATTACAAAATAGTTGAGTTTACTTGCATCACAAAAAAGCCATACAAGATTTCAACATACATTTTCCTTGCAGCCTACCCAAAAAATTACAAGTATACAAGTTGGGATATAGAACTACAAGAATATAACTACTTGAACCCACGTTCGTCATATAGGTCCAAATTTGTATATCCTCGCTTCTTCGTGCCTTTTATTCCTGACTCATCAAAAATCTCAACAACAAGCTTATCCCTAATGAGCTGCACATTAGCATCACAAAATTTAGACGGAAATGGATGTCCAAGCAGCAAACACCACAGTCCCCACTTTATTTGTTTTGCGGCACTGGCCCTTTCACCCTCTCATATTTCCATGTTGTCAATGGATATTTGTACCTCTTAGCAAGTGGAGCCAATTCATGAAATAGATACGCCATCATCTCTGTAATTGGCCTCATATGCACTTTCATGGCTGATTCTTTGTAGAAGCTGACATCAGAATCCCAAATAGTGATATGTTTATTAGGGATTGATATCATCAAAGCAACCCAATGATTTTTTCCAACGTACAACAACGCATAATTGTCATCAACCTCAACTCCCCATGTCTTGCCACTCTGAAAATAAGCTGGCTCCACACCTGAGTAATAATAAAGTGCACCAAGCGGAAATTGTTTGCTTGTATTGTCTTCATTAGTGGGTGATGTTACAAACTCTTCAAATTTTTGAGTCCACATCATGCTCAATAGATAACAGTCTACTTCTTTGACGCTTTCCTTTTGGGTTTACTTTTCACATTATTTCTTTTGGAAGAAAGTTCAGAACTAACCACAACCGGCGGATTATCTCGTCATCAGGCTGATTGGGTGCAACCTTATTCACCTCGTGGTTAGATTTCACATGCTCTTTCGGAGCACCTTTCAATTCAGTCAGAGCTGCCTCAATTGTTGACAGTCTACCACCTAGGGAGCCTAATCCCTCTATCAAGGTCCTTTCCCCATTACTGGTCCGCTCCATCAATTGACCAACCATCTCCTTACAGCATCGCTCCATAATCACTTTCATCCTCTCAAGGTTGATGTTACTGAGGATATGGAACAATTTTGGGCTATGCTTGGAGTGGATATGACAGTGGGACCAAGCTATGCGGATCTGTTAAAGACTTGTGAAAATTGTGAAGAATGGTCTTGTGAAAATCATCTCAGGCTAGGTTACCTCTCAATACTTGCAACCTTTATTGACGCTAAGGAAACTGAGAAGACTATCAGACTTCAGCTGGCTAGATTAGTCATAGATATGGAGGCTTTCCAGAATATAGACCTGGTTATTAAGTAAACTAGGTGAGTGCCCGCGCTACGCGGCGAGATTCTTGTTTTTAAGTTATGTCATTTTGTTGCAAATTTTTTAAATTTTGGGAGAACTATGAGAAGTTTATTACGGAACGAAAAACAAATGTTTTAAATATTGGTGAACAATATTTCGGCTGAATATTATATCAATAGTCGAGACTACTTTAATAAATATTGGCCATAATCAAGTGGTTGAAATTGTTCTTCTCGATTTTTTCTGTAGAATATAGAACCACTAAAATTACAACATTGAAGTCTTCCATACATTAATATGAGTATTTATTGTATATGAAATTACATGTGGCATAATAGTAAAGATTGTTGAAAATATCTTTTTATACGACATTTTTAATGGCTGATTTGTTTTCTTTTTATGTGGTGGCACTCCAAATACGTAGTCCTTCTTTTTGATGTGACGCGAAATAAAGCAACATAGTGTCGGCCATGACTAAATACAAGCTTGGGTCGAAAGATACCCACATTTTGTAAACTTTGGCCTTGACTTTTGTTTATTGTCATTGCATAACAAACTCTAACAGGGAATTGTCGTCTTCGCATTTTATATGGACAATTTGTATTTGTCGTTGTCATGATGATCCTTGGTATAAACACTTTTTTCTTGACATTGGTGCCGATTAGTACCTCTGCTTCAAGTACCTTTTCACCTAAATGAGTAACAAACATTCTAGTCATGTTGCATAAACCTTGCTTTTGGTTTATGTTTCTTAACAATATGATTGGGGCATACTGCTTCAAAGGTAGGTGATGATTTGGTAATACCGAACACTTGAGTGCATTTAGGTACTATGTATTGTATACAAGATTAACTCAATCAAGGTCATCATCATCGGCGATACTGTCAGCACTAAGATACTATTTCATTTCATCTCCAATTTTTGCTAAGAATAAATCATTTAACTTATCAACATTTTCATTTCTTGGTGTTAGGATGGCACGACCTCGCAGATATGCACGGTTTTGGAAAGAGTTTTCGAGATTTGGGAATGTTGCTTCCTTCATTTCTCTCATTGAGTTTTCTCCTTTTTCCAATACAAATGTGTCTTCGGTATCTATGCAGTAATTTTCTAGAGATGCTTTGTTCAGACTATTGACATTTTAGCCTCGCCATTCCCGACTTATAAAATCCATGCAACAAAGTTTTTTTCGTCTTGCTTCACTCTCATGTTTTTGGTAAGGGTGGCAACGTAACAACTTTTCCAAATGCAAGATCTATTAAGTGTTGCAAGAATTGTATCTTGTCTGCTTCCTTGTGAGATAACTGGTAATGTTTTTCTGAAATCTCCACCTAACAAAATTGTCTTTCACCCAAATCATTTCGCTTCTGCATTTGGGTCGGTAAAACTCATTATATCTCTTAATGTGCGATCTAATGCTTCAAAATTGTGACGATGTGCCATTGGTGCTTCATCCCATATGATTAGATCTGCTATCTCAACCAATTCTACGAGCATCGTTCTTGGTTTGATATCACACATCGAGTCTTCATGGAGAAATGATGGTTACTTGAAGGACTCCATGAACTGATGAACTTATTGATATCTTGGTTATCAATTTGAGATATTGGTATTTTTGAAAACCCCCTTTCAGGGGAAAATTTCCAGAGAGAATGATGAAGCAGGTGCAATTTTTAAGTTTGGAAATAAGGCAAAATTATTGACCTCTGGTTTAGCATGTATTATGGCCTCATGGACCAACGATTATGATGAAATGAAATTGTACATTAGGTGAGAATCATTTATTTGTTAAGCATATTAATCGAAGAAGTAGTGGAGGGGAGGTTAATTTTTGTTTCACACAATTTTATGGATTTGAGTAGGTTAATTTTTTATGATGATGTCGTTTTAACTTATATGATGTGTGTTTAATCTGATAATGCTATTGGTTGATTATGGGAAATTAAATTGATGATGTGTCAGCACCAGAAGAGACAACCCTGCTTTTATATATATAATTATGATTAAATCAGAAACCTATTTGATATATAATTCGGTTAAAGAGGAGATTTCAACCGAAATCTACTTTGGTAAAAATGCCTTTTTATAGTTCGGTTAAACTTTTCTAAACCAGTTGATGTACTATTGGTTTGCTTTTGGTTTCAAGACAAATTGCCACATAATTTGGTTTAGTTTTGGTTCAGATTAAATTAAGATACTAATCAATTGGTTTTAGTGAAATTAACATAAAATTGATGTACTAAACATGCCTCATTTCGTTATTAATGTAAAACTTGTATAATTTTATAAATTTATTAAGTAAATTATGATTAAACCGGAAACTTATGTGACATATAATTCAGTTCAGGAGGGGACTTCAAGAGAAGTCTACTTTCCTTAAAAGTTTACTGTAGACTTCTCTTGAAGTTTGCTCTCGATACTTCATGTGAAGTCGGATCTATGCCCTAAACCCTAAACCATAAAACACAAATCGAATACATTCTAATTAATACACCAAAATCAAATCAAAAACTTATATCAAAGATTAAACATTCTTATTATACTCAAACTTTGATTATTTTTGTTTATTTTTATATTTTAAAATTCTCAAGCCTAAATTCAAATGGTAACCAACATATATTGTTTGTTGTCCAAACCTTAAACCCTAAACTCATATTTTGTTTGTGAACTATGGATTTGATCTTTATTGGTTTTATTTCACCAAATTTTTGTGAAATTTTATTCTTTATACTTCATAATTGTTTATTTTAAGCTTATGTAAACAAAAATTTATTCATATAATATTTATTTTTATTTTAAAATTTTTATTAAAAAGTTAAGTAAAGAGGAGACTTGGCTTGATGTCTACTAGACTTCACATGAAGTCCGTAATTAAAGTCACTTTACCTAGAAGTGTATATATGTAATTGTGTCTCCAACTTTTTTTTATTTAGTCATGGAAGGTAAAATAATAGTTTTCTTATTCTCAGGGTAGTTTTGCATTTGACTTCAAAAGAGGTTAGTTTTTGTATTTCAAACCAAATTTTGAATTATTTTTGTAATTTACCCAAATTATAGCTATTATCAATCTTTAAAAATCTTCAGTTTAAATTATCTGTAAAAATTGCGTGTATTCCTTTTTGTATCCAGGTAATCAGATTTTAAAGATGTGTTTAGCCAAAAGAAAACCAATAATATAGGTAATTTTCAATTGCAGTTTTACTTAGCTGAGTAAAATACGAGGTTTCTAGAAGAAACAGGCTGTTGAAATGAAGTACAAAACCTAAATGAAGTAAGATTTGGTTATTCCAACAAAAACCATAAAGGTTCGTTTTTGGTTTTTCTCAAACTTCCGATAGCATTTAACAGAGGGAACGGAACACCCATTAAAATGGCAAAAGAGAACTCTTTACAAAACTACTTTTAAACCATACAAATTGTGCGGTATAAAAAACTTCAAAAACTCATTGTTTTCTTTCTGTGTTTTCATTTATCAATTTGCCATTAAAGTTCACCAGAAAACCCTAAATCAATCTCATCATCTGAGATTCATATTCATATTCAATCTTCAATTCTTTGGCGTCCTTCATCACCTTTCGTGCCAGCCGCGCTTTATCTCGGCGCGGTCAGCATCACAAAAATCTAAAAGAGAGACCTAACTTGTAAAACAAGGCAGAAATCGCAAAGGATTCAACTTTCTTGTTCATAAACAGGCTCTGCAATTTCTAGTATTACCAAAAGATCAACAATGGTGAAGGGTGGAGAAGCATTGAGTGTATCA
Source organism: Lepidium sativum (assembly GCA_023374145.1). Classification (NCBI taxonomy): domain Eukaryota; kingdom Viridiplantae; phylum Streptophyta; class Magnoliopsida; order Brassicales; family Brassicaceae; genus Lepidium; species Lepidium sativum. The sequence continues at coordinate 33,939 of JAKUCM010003113.1, forward strand.
ACATCCTCATTATTATCATCATCATCGCTTTACAATAGTGAAGCAGAGGAGCTTAAAAAGATGCCATTGGAACCACCGAGAATGAAAGCAAAGAGATGGCTCTCCAAGCAACTCTCAATGCTAGAGATTCGAAGAGACATTTCTTGGGAACGTAGGCGTCACCAGATGCTTCATTTTGAGAGGAAACAGAACGAATTCGGAGGAGAATACTTAACAGACGAGGACTTGAGTGAGCTCAAAGGATCTATTGAGTTGGGTTTTGGGTTTAATGAAGAACAAGGTCAAAAACTTACAACTACATTGCCTGCATTGGATTTTTACTTTGCTGTGACCCGTCAGATCTCACCTGTTTCTTCACCAAGCAGCCGTGGATCTTCTTCCTCTCGATTAAGTACCCTTGGAGACCGATCTTCTTCTTTTGGTAGTCCTATAAGTGACTCTGATTCCTTAAAAGTAATTTCTCCAGGTAAGATATTTCTTCATGATTTCACACTTTCTGAATCCAATTCTTGTATAATGGGTGTTTTAATGTTGTATTATCTGAATTTTTTAGGAGATAATCCACAACAGCTTAAAAAGAGACTAAGGCATTGGGCACAAGCTGTGGCATGTTCTGTAATACAATCTTCCAACTAAGCAATGAAGTGAGAGATGAATCTGTACAAGAATGCAATGGAAGTGCATGTTGTATAGAGTAAGAAGCTTAAGAGGAGGTGATTTAAGACAGCAGGTCGAGTTCTCGAAGTTTGAAGCTAGAATCTCAAGAGGACATGAGAAAGATGCATGAAGCTCTTATATTGTATACTCTTTTTCGCCAAAAGACAAAGAATTGAATAGTTTTGATACTAAGTTTTGTCTCTTTCATTTTTTCCTTTTTCAATTTCTATATAACTTTTTATTTTTCAAACTCGAGGTTCTTTGTTGAGCATGGTTTCCTACAAGCAACAATGGAATTGAGTTTAAACAAAGCACATCCACATAACTGAGAATTAATGTACAACAAGTTGCATGACTTTTGACATGCTAGACAAAAGTATCAAAACTAACTAAATATATAAAATCAAATCAAAATGAGAACTTTCAGAACAAACTCACATTCACTCTTTACTCAAATTCTATAAGAAAAATAAACAAACACAAAGAATGTAATAACTCACGAAAAGATTATAAACACCAAACCCAAAAATGACATTGTAAAAAACTGTATGCATATGAAAGGGGAAGGTCATGAAGAAGATTCTGTACAGTTTCCTTAGCTTCATCACCACTTTTGAACTTCTTTTAGATTCCTCTACAATGTCTTCTCCACAAACTTATCTAACATAAGAAACAGAACAACACATGAAGAAATCGAAATTTGTACAATTTGGCCATGAAAGAGAAGCAGAAAGGACATACCTTTGTGAAGGTTGTTACATCCATCAACTCTCTGTATGATCTTGTCTTTTTATGCCATGATCTGCAGAGTTTGCAGATGAGAAGCTATTTCCTTAACAATTGTGTGCCTTCGTTTCCCTGCCCGAGAGAATTCATAACCTGTTCTAGGAAGTATAAGTCTCCTTTCAGCCTTTCTACTCTCTCATGTAGCTCAGAAACAGATTCTTGTGTTGGAAGATTATCCACATGAGCCTCGCCATTTACTCTCTTTTCAATCTCCTCCAAATAATTGGTAATATATAATCTCTCTTCGTTAAACCCATTCAAACAACTCTGTATCTTGTTGCTCACTCCCTCACTAGGCGTATGAATCTCGGTCACATTCTCTGCAACATCTATCTTGTTCTTCTTCTGTGGGGTCTGATCTCGGAAGTATTCAATCTCAGCTTCTAAATCTTGAATTAGTTTTTCTCTCTCAACAAGTAGATCATTCAGTCTGTGTATTGCTTCCATATCATACTCTGCTTGCTCTTCCATCATCCTCAGGTTCTGCAAAGCTTCCATTTGGATCAATGCCTTCTCTTCCTGCAACCTCGTAATCATAGCCATAGCTTGGTTTGTAGCAATTGCTGAAGCGCTTCTTTCTTCCTCTAATTCTTTATATAAACCAGTCAGCAGTTTCCTATCATAATCAACCTGCCTTTTCAACCGATCACTCTCACTTTCTCCCTCGATTTCGCTCACAGAAACTCCTTCCAAGGACAAGTTACTCTCGTTCCTTTCAAGCATTCTCTTCTGAATAAGAAGCTGCATATCATGATCTAGGTTCTTTGTGTCCTGATCATAACTGTTAACAGATATCTTAGGGCTTACCTCTCTAGGTGACAAAAACTCTATCCCACGAGAAGCTGATAATTGAGTAAGCAGAGCTTTGAGATCTTCGCTAACTCTAGATGTATCTTTTTTCATCCAATTCTCTATTTCTTCTCTTCCATTACTATCCTTGATGCCCTCATTTCCTACAACGATATTGTATGCATCCGCAAGATCGAGTAACTCACCTGAATGTTGGTTTGTTTCCGCTGCCACCGACATTGAGTTGAAAGAAGAAGATTCAAACTCAAGTGATGCTTCTGTGTGAGAAGTTACCTCCCGTGGAGCCATTTCTGATAATGAAGAAACCGTAAGAGATGTCTCGTCTATTTCCTTTTTGTCTGATACACCTGATATGAAAATTCATTTCCGTAACTGTATTTATAATTTTCATCTTACTCAAGAGGGTCTTCCTGAAAGAGCTTAAATTTACAGTCCATTCATTTAAGAAAAACTAGATAAGAAAACACAGATTCCTCACTATCAAATGGAGTTATACTTACAGTTTTCGGTTGAATTTTCAGGCATGAAATGTGTAGATGATACAGCCATATATTCAGATTCCAGAGCGGTAGTATCAGCTTGACTTTTGTCCCTCTCCTTGGACAACTCAACAGAGATCTCATTTGTAGCGAATGAATCAGGAACCTCACCTAAGGAAATATCATGGAGGGCACTAAGTTCAATTCCTTTTAAGAGATCTTCAGGAATTTTTGCAGCATCTGATGTCGAAGTAACATCATTGAAGCAAGTAAAGTCAGTCTCTTCCATTAAGGAGAAATTTGCAGGTTTATCCTTGAATTCTGGTGTTAAAGAAATATCTTGGAGGCCAATCAAATCTTCTTTCTCCTCTAAAACAACTGCAGCATGTTCCATGGTGCGTGATGTTGAAGTAACATCATTGAGGCAAATGAGCTCCGTTTCCTCATTTATGGAGGCTTTTGCAGGTTTATCCATGGATTCTGGTGTTAAAGAAGGATCTTGGAGGCCAATCAAATCTTCTTTCTCCTTTGAAACAACTGCAACATGCTCCACAGCTGGCGATGTTGAAGTAACATCATTGAGGCAAATAAGCTCAGTATCATCCATTAAGGAGGCTTTTGCAGCTTTATCCTTAAATTCTGGCGCTAAAGATATATCTTGGAGGCCAATCACATATTCTTTCTCTTTTGAAACAACTGTAGCATGTTCCATGGCGCGCGATGTTGAAGTAACATCATTGAGGCAAATAAGCTCAGTTTCTGCCATTAAGGAGGTGTTTGCAGGATACTCTTTAAAATCTGGTGCTAAACAAATATTTTGGAGGTGAATCGGATCTTCTTTCTCCTTTGAAACAGCTGCAGAATGTTCCTCAGTGCCTGATGTTAAGAAAGGATTATCTAATGATATGATCTCTTCCTCCTTCAAAACCGTCTCTGATGTTTCAGGCACACTGTAAACTGGAATAAACTCAGAAAATGAGGAAATATTACTCCAATTAATCTCTTGAAACTGATCTTTGTCTTGGTCATTTACCGTCAACAAAGGCTGCCATTGGAAATCACGGTTTAGCAGCTTTTCGGTGACCAAATCATAAGGCAAGGTGACGATCGGAGGAGTCTCAAGATCCACGAGCTGAAAGTTATGGTCCTCTTTCTTAACAACAGCACCTTCATCTTCAGATTCAGTATCTGAATGAATCTTGAGCTCAGAGTAACCAGCATGAGGCAAATGATTGAACCTGGCATTTTTCTTGGTTATAAAATCTTCCTCGTTTCTCATATCACCAACCAAACCAAACTTGGTCTCAGAGTAACCAGCATAAGGCAAGCGATAGGGTGAAGATTCTTGCTTTGGTTCAGTATCTGAATATATAGCTTCTGATTCAGAATCTGAATGAATCTTGAGCTCAGTGTACCCAACATCAGGCAAATGACTGAAACTGACACTCTTCGTGGGTGTAGACGGTTTCCTGGTTCTCAAATTACTAACCAGACCAATCCTGGGTAGCATTTCCGATTCAGCGACCTGAGTAGCAGCGGTTTGAGGCATCCACAACTGATTACAACATATACAATGTCTTGGATCCGTGCTTTGATCACTCTTGGCTCCAAAGCTAGAATCTCCACCCAATTTCCCAACCAATAATCTGTAAGTTTCAGCATTTGACTTATTGGTTGTAGCAAAAGAGAAAAGGCAAGTTTCACACATTCCACGGACATCGACAAGCTTTCCATGAGCGTGACAGTAAACTAATGACGAGATCTCTGATTTGTGTTTAGAGCAAATCATATCCCAATGAGTTTTCTTCAAATGTTTAGTCCTCCCGAGAATATGATCGAGATTTGAGCACATCATACATGGAGATTGAAGCTCAGAGTAATCAGCAAACCTCGTGATCACATAGGAGAATATGGAGTTAACAAAGAGCATGAACATCAGTATCCACTCATTAAAGGCTAATGCCAAAGCTCTAGTGAAACTCCGTAAACCCATATGTGGCTTTACTGGAGGCATTTATCTATTAGTCATCTTTTGGTCGAGAATCAATCAGATTTCAAATCTGCATCAATGAGATACAAATCAACATATTAGATTAAGAATGAGACAAAAGTAGATAGAGAACTCAGAATCAACACTCAGACAGTTTCTTTAATACGCCAAGAGACAATGAAACAAACCTGAATATACGCAATCACAGTGCCAGAATTCGTGTGAAAACAACAACTATATTGGAGAATTTAATCCGATTTATAAATGATATTTCCAGATTGGTGGACAAACAGAGACAGGAACACAAAGTTGACCAGAACTAATAAATCAAACTGCACAGAGGATTTGTCTTTCGTAAGTATTTGACGATCATTCTCTTACCAGAAGAGAGATCTAAAGAACAATTAACAGCTCAGTTTACAATTTTGAGCAGAAACTAAAAATTAGAATGAAAGATCATAGCTCGATCAAATATACTAAACAGATCAATCGTAAGATCAAGACCCACAAATTTATATGAACAAAAACTTATAAAAATCGAACCTTTGAATCATCAGGATCAGTAGAGTCATAGGAAGTATCTCTTTGGATCGAAGAGAGTTGAAGATGGAATACCAAAATCTAGCAAAGTTGAAAGAGACTTTCCCAGAAAATTATGATCCCCGGTTTTATATTTATTCAAAAAATGAAAAGAGGCTCAAAAGGCAAACCCATACAATAGACCAGCAAGGACTGCACGTAGTCTTCACAATGAAATCACTAATTATTAAATTAACAAATTATTATTATTATTATTATTATTATTCCTTATGAAACAATGAATGAGATCTATTTGATCAACAATATTGGAAAATAAAGGGTCAATATGTAATGAAATAGACTTAAAAAATTCTTTAATAAGTTGCAATATTGGAATTATTTGGTAAAGTTATGAATAGATGCATAAGAATTATGATTAATTGGTTAGGCAAAAAGATTGAAAGTGAAGATGAAGATGTGGAGAGGGTCGAAGAGTCGGCTACTGATAGAAAAAACTGCTGCCTAAAGTTGGTTTTCGACAAAGGTAGTGTGGAAACATATATACGTTTTCTTTTTATATATTAAAAATTATATACAGACAACTATTTTTTTTGTTTAGTTTTTTGGTACACACATGCAATTTTTGTATACAGCAAAATGTTTGTTCTGTGATGATAAACTTTGATCCTTATATTATCTAATGAATCAACTATAGAAAAAAAACTAATTTAATGTGGTTATTAGAAAGAATTTTGATGGTAGAAAGATCTTGAAGCATGAATTAAACAGTATGGCAATAATAGGTGCATTTTACCTTCTTTTTCATTGATGGAAGTTTTTATTTAAGTGTCTAGCAACTTACCCAATTAGTAATTTTTATATTAGGAGTTTGATTTTTTTTTCATTGCAAGGATAAGATTAAAAAAAAAAGATATATATATTAAATAATGGGTTAAATGTTATTGATATAGTTGCTGATAAAACTATAAAATTGTTGTATAGTGACTTGGTTAAGTGGTTGATTGTTATGTTTGATGTTCTCTTCTAGAAAAAATGACATTTACCCTACATGATATTTTTAAAAGTTCATGAAATTTGTTTATAGATTTTTTCTTACCCGAATTTTACTTCAATGAATTATATTTGTCTTATGTCATATTGTTAGGAGTTTGATATTTTTATTGTATATCGGGTTTTATCAATTCTGAGGAATAAAATAAGAGATTCTTTCAAAATTAACTTCCATTTTCCCCCATTTTAACTTTAATCTTCTCTTATTTTAAATTTTGCCATTAACTTTTTATTTTTTAAAAATCCATGAAAGCATAAAAAGACTAAAATGCTAAACAAATCTTAACTATTTACAAAATTGTCATCTTCTTTAATTCTTCACCCACAATTACCAACCAAAATTGAAGTTCTAAATGCACCATCACCAACCAATTTCAACCTCATTATGCTCTATCACCATCTCTAACCTCACAATCTTTCATTCCCTCTTTAATTCCATGTAAAATACTCACTAATTTTTGTTTTATATGTATTAAGATTCTTAATCTTGTATTTTCGGTACTAAGAATAACGATTTAGAGTTTAGGAATACTCCCTCAGCATTTCAAAAAGGCAAATATGATCGTAACTCAAATCTTGCTAAATTCTTGAAGATTTTCGGAAATTTGTAGAGATCAGAGTTCTATTGAAGTCTCTATTTAAAAGTAGACTAAGTATACTAGTCAAGGAAAATGTTGTTTTGCAGTTAACCAATTTTCTGGGTTCGAAGAGTAGACTTCAAGAGAAGTTTGCACGTTTTTCTTTGAACATGAAAAAAAAACTTCGCAGACTTCACCAGAAGTCTGCAAAAATTTGGGTTAGTTTTGTAATTGACCAGTAGTTTGACTTTTCTAGGAGACTTCATTGATGTCTGTGAAAATATTTCTCGTGTAGACTTCAATAGATGACTCATCTATTGAAGTCTACTGTTTATTAAGGGGGTTAGTTTTGCAATTGACCGAAAAAAGGAAATTTTGACCAAAAACCCGCATACCATGCGAATAGTAGACTTAATAGATAAACTTCAAGAGAAGTATGAGAACCTCACATACTTCTATTGAAGTCTACTATATAAAATTAAAATGCTTATTATTTATTTAAATCACGTAGACTTCTATTAAAGTCTTCGCTTTTTTCGAGTAGACTACTATTGAAGTCTACTTTTATCGCAGACTTCACTAACCCGAGTAGACTTCAATAGAATTCTACGAAAACATGTACTTTTCTTAGGAAATAACGCAGACTTCGAAAGAAGTCTACTATATACTTGCATACTTCATTTTGAAGTCTTCTTAAAAGTCATGGTCAATTGCAAAACTAACCTTTTTTGGAGACTTCATTTTGAAGTCTGCGCAGAAAAGTTAACATTTGGTCAATTGCAAAATAACCTAAAGAAGTCTACGCGTGTAAATAGTATACTTCATTTCCAATCTGCTCTTATTAGAGGAGACTTCAATGGAAGTCTACGTTTAAAACGCAAACTTCAAGAATAGACATCAAATGAAGTCTGCGTTGTTGATTTTGTAAAAATGCATTTAAAGCATGTTAAAAAAAAGTTGTATTTTTGATATTTGTGTCTGATACTTTTTTTTGTTTCTATACAAGTTTGGCATGGTTATATATTATAGTCAAGTCTGTGTAAATTTTAGAAATAATATAGCTAGTTATGTCATTCAAAGTAGATTTCATTGTTTTGAAACAAAGTTTACTTATGAAGTCTGATAATTATATAGTAGACTTCATCCGAATTCTCGAGTTTTAGCTATGTAACTATTATATGTGTACCTATGTAAATGTTGTTAATGTGGTTTATATATGTTTATATTCATGTGGTGGTTCAATTACCTGTTTTTTATGGAGAATGGATTATGGATGGCTTGTTTTGGTATTTCATGTTTTATGTATTCTTATGTTATGTTTTATTACAGTTTTGTAAAACATATACTTTAAAAGAGTAGACATCTAGTGAAATATGCTTTAACGTAGCAGACTTGTCTTGAATTCTACATTAATTGAGTAGACTTCAATGGAAGTCTACTTGAACAGAGTAGACTTCAGTTGAAGTATACTTCAACAGAGTAGGCTTCAAAAGAAGTTTTCAGAGAAAATCAATCAAACTCTCAACTCAAATGAATATCTAATATAATAATAATAAAAAAGCTTTAAAAAGATTTTTTTTTGGAGAGATCAGAAGTAAAAACAAAGTTTTAACCATGAAACACAACAACAATCACGAGTTTAGCAAAATATACCGTTAGACCTGGAAGATTGTTGGTCAGATCTAAAAGATTTTTGCTTAAATCTAGAGTAAAACGAGATCTAAAGCCTGCAAAAGACCTGCAAGAAATGGAAAAACTAAGAAAAAGAAAAACTTGAAACAAAACCAAACAAAGCTACAAACAATTAGAAAAACGAGACACATATCTAAAATAAAACTTTTGCTTTAGGAAAATTTATCACTGCCAAACAACCAAAAAATGAAAAAACCATATCTTCAACACAAAAAACCAAAGCAAATCATATCTGAAAGAAAATAAAAGCAAAACTTCTAATCCTTTAAGAGAGTATTTAAAACATAAAAGAAAAGAAGAGAAGAAGAAAAGAAGAAGAATAAAAGAAGAAGAGAAGAAAAAAATAAAAAAATGAAAGAAGAAGAGGAGAAGAATACCTATTGTATGGAAGTCGGTGGAGGAGACGGTGGCCAGAAAGAGATGAAAATGGTGGCCGGATAAAGGAGGAGACGGTGGCTGGCGAAACCTGCAAAAAATGGAAGATGGTGAGAAGAATATGACTCAATGAATTATGAACAAAGAACATGGAGAATATATGCGAGATTATATCGGAGAAGAGGAGGTTGATGGCGGCCGTCAGAGATAGAGCTGCCGAAACCCTAGGGTCACGATAAGAGTGTTTATGTCACAATAGGAGAGAAGGTCGCTTAATTATGTCTTCTTCAAATATAAATTATTTTTTATAGTTAGGTTAAACATTATAAACAAATTGGTTTACTTTTGGTTTAAATTAAAATAAATCCGGTTAAGAAGGAGACTTCAAGAGAAGTTTACTTTCGTTAAAATTTTCCAGTAGACTTCTCCTTAAATCTGCTTTGGAGACTTCACATGAAGTTTGTTCTATATCCTAAACCATAAACCCTAAAACACAAAATCAAATACATTTTAATTAATACGCCAAGATCAAATTAGAAACTTATATTAAAGATTAAACATAGTTAATATACTAAAACTTTGATTATTTTGTTAATTTTTACATTTTAAAAATCTCAAATCAAAAATCCATATGGTAATCAACATATATTGTTTGTTGTCCAAACCTTAAACCCTAAATTCATACTTTGTTTGTGAATTATAGGGTTTGATCTTTACTAGTTTTATTTCACCAAGTCTTTGTGAAATTATTTTTTATATTTCATAATTGCTTATCTTAAGCTTATGTAAACAAAAATTTATTCATATAATACTTATTTTTATTAAATTTTTCATTAAAAATTAAGTAAAAAGGAGACTTCACGTGAAGTATGCTTATCATAGACTTCTCTTGATGTTTACTTTTGAAATAGACTTCACGTGAAGTCTATAATTAAAGTAGATTTCATGTGAAGTCTCCAATTTCCTCAGAAGGGTATATATGTAACTGTGTCTCCAATTTTTTTTTTTAGTCATGGAGGATAAAATAATAATTTTCTTACCCTCATAGGTTAGTTTTGCATTTGATTCCAAAAGATGTTAGTTTTTGTATTTCTAACCAAATTTTGAATATTTTTTAATTTTTCTTATATACAATGGCGTAATGTAATACAATTGTAAAAAAAAATTGCCTAAAATTTTATAAAATAAAAGGTAATTAAACAAAAAAACAGGTTTTAGTTATTTCTTTGACATAAAAATCATAAATGATAATAAATAATATTTTATTCATTTTTCTTTGATCTTATACGCGATTTTAGATTTATATTTATGCAAATATATTGATAAATTAGGATGAAGTCAACCAATACCTACAATTGTGATTTATTTTATTTAAAAAAAAATGTTATTTTGAAATTTACATGTGTTGTCGTCCTACATGCATATGTTTAGTCAATGAAACTCTAATAAATATTTACCATGAAACCAATTATAATTTTATAGTAATAGTTATAATATATATATATATATATATGAATTTAAATGTATAAAAAGTGAAGAATTTTATATAATCATCTAAGATATTATAAGCAAATTCAGAATAAAGTTATTTAAAGTACAATAGCATTACACAGTTTCACTTGGATTTCAAAAATTTTGGATATAGATTTTGATCAAGCATCACAAGATAATATAGATGGACAAAAAAAAACTATGATGATCAAACAACAGTGCAAGTCGAGGTGAATCAACATACAAAACAGTTGAAGAAGAAAATATAGGTCGATACATGAAAATTATGAGAAATAAAATTATATCTATGAGTTGGGTTTTACAACATCATTAGTCATTTTATGTATCATGAATGTATTAAAATTAATAACAAAAATAATAAATGTGTTATATTATTCAAGTATTTATAAAATATTTTTCAAGTATTAAATATATGATTTAATTTTATAAATTATTTTCTTATCTAAATATAAGAACTATTCATAATATATATAAAAAGTTATTGAAAAAATTTAATAGTTGATTTAATATTAAAAAATTATTAAAAAAAGTTAATAGGTTATTTAGTATTAAAAATTTATAATATTAAATTATGCTATTCAGCAAAAGTTATCTAATCACCATATGATTCTATAAAAATTTATTTAGCAATATTTATTATGTAAATTTTTGTTCTGCAACTTTATTTTATTTTTTTCATTAAGTGATTATGCGATTTTATCAAACAAAATCATGTTATAAGAGTATCTACAATGGAATCTCTCACAAGAGTTTTTCATAACAAGAATATAATAATAAAATAATATATAATATTTTTTGTTATGAAAGTTTCTTAACGTTTTCGAACTCCTACTCATAATTTTTTTAATAAGAAACTAATTAATATACTCTCTTAATAAATATTATTATTTAATATTTTGTTATTATTATTTTGATGAAAAACTCTTGTGAGAGAGTCCCACTACAGATAGTCTAAGCATGAGATTGTTCGAATTTCACGGCGAAATGAAATCTCATATGTTTAGTTATCTGTAAAGCTATTGGTTCATTCATGATTATTACTCTTTAACTTTTTTAGAGTTTTTTTTATTAAATTTTTATTAGTTTTGAATTTTTATATAAAAGTTTGTAACAAAATCCACTTTAATCTTATTTTCTAAAGTAGTTATAAATTTTAGAATAATTTTATTTTATAGTTTATAACATATTTAGAATAAAAGTGTCAACGCTTTAATAAACCAGATCAATTATAAAATTGTTTATTATACTTCAATTGTTGAACTTTCCTTACCCATAAAAATTCCTGTCTGCGACTCTTTGAGCTTCTGAAGGTCCGTCTCTTACGACATATGATTATGATTGATGTCGGCCTTCATTCGTGTTACATACATTAGTGGCTTCATTTAAGAGATAACATGTTCTTCTCCCTAGGAAGTTGATTCCTTCACGGTCAAAGACAACAAAAGTTGCAGTGTCTCTCTCTTTATCACGATCTTTATTTCCTAATGATACAAGTATGGTTAAACATATAAATTTTTTAAAGTGTTGTCCTATTTCCTGTCACTTTGTCTTTGGATTATCAATAGAAAGGTATCAAGTATAGTGGACAAAACAGATAGACCAAAATTATTACATTTCTTACAAGTGTTGCAATAGAGTGATGTGTCTGCTTCCCCCAATTTAGTGTTGCAACTGTTGTAGGAATATATAATACCAGCTATATTGTACATGAATATCAACATGTAGCCATACGGATGAAGCCTGCAGCTTGGTTGTTCATCATGTAAGTTATTCTCAGGAGTTAGTAAAGTATAACACTATGAACAATGTATAATAAGAAAAGGTGTTTTAGTTTTTAAACAGGGAAAAATTGGAATGCACGTTCGAGAGAGAATTAAACTGCCAAGATAATATATAGCTGTTACGCTGTTTATTTTCTTTTGCATGGCAAGTTGTCAACAATTGAAAAGAATACGAGTAAAACTTAATTTTGAAAAAAAATAGATGTGGGGTTTCATTTAGTATGAGGTCACCAATCCTAGTATTATTCTCTCTCAAGCATGTTTAGCTACAGAGTTCTGATGGAATTTGGAGCATTAGTACTGGTATGACCGCACCCGTTAGTATAGGAGGTGAGATGCAATGTATAATACAAAGAATAGGTGTTTTAGTTTTTAAACAGAGAAAAATTGGAATGCATGTCTGAGAGAGAATTAAACTGCCAAAACGATTATAGCTGTTAAGCTATTTATTTTCTTTTGCATGGCAATGTTGGTTAAGCTTAAGGTTACTTGTGAACCAAGTTAGGTTTTAGTTAAGTTATGTATTGGTTTGGTTTAATGACTATATCTTTTCCTTATTAGATTTGGTTTGTTGATAAGTATATATATGAGATAGATACATGAGATTTAGTTAGTTGAGAGAATTGTGGGACTGTAAGGGTTTTGAGTTATTTTCCCTTGTTGAGATTAATAAGAGAAGGACTTCTTATTATTCAAATTCTTCTTGTGTTCATCGATTTCTTTCTCTAATTTTCGTGTTTGAGATTGTTGAAATACTAGATTTGGTATCAGACCTAGAGAAAGATCATGGCTAAGGATGAAAAGAAAATCGAAGGCGAAGAGGAGAAATCGAGTGGTGAAGGATCATTCACGATGAAGGTTGGAGGAAGTTCTTCACAAATCAAGTGTCCTATGCTTACAAAAGATAATTACATGGTATGGGCCATAAGAATGAAGATTGCTCTCAAGGTAAACGAGGTATGGGAGGCAATCGAATTGGGTGAGGATTCCGGAAGGAAAAATAATATGGCTATTGCTTTATTATTTCAATCAATACCCGAATCTTTGATTTTGCAAGTTGGAGAGCTTGAACAAGCAAAATCTGTATGGGAAGCAATTAGGACAAGATATGTTGGTGCCGAACGTGTCAAAGAAGCTAGACTTCAAACTTTAATAGCAGAATTTGATCGCCTTAGAATGAAAGACTCGGATACGATTGATTCCTTCATGGGAAAACTTTCAGAAATTGCATCAAAAACATCTTCACTTGGAGAAACAATTGAAGAAACAAAACTTGTAAAGAAGTTTTTGAAGAGTTTACCACGGGAAAGATACATACATATTGTTGCTTCTTTAGGACAAGTTCTTGATCTAAAGACAACAAGCTTTGAGGATATCGTTGGGAGATTGAAAGCCTATGAAGAAAGGATTGGATTTGAGGACGAGGAACAAGAAGAGCAAGACAAGCTAATGTATACTCACTATGATGAGGGAAATAGTGGGAGACGTGGAAGAGGAAGGGGCGGACGTTTTGGTGGAAGAGGAAGAGATCAAGGTCGTCAATAGAATGATAAGGAACGGGGAAATAGAATCACATGTTTTAGATGTGAGAAGTAAGGACACTACGCCTCAAACTGTCCCGATCGCTTGCTAAAACTTGAATCGAGTATAACTTGTTTCAAGTGTGACAAGAAAGGACATTATGCTGTAAATTGTCCGGATCGAATGCTAAAAATGCAAGAAACCGAGGAGGTGAGTGGTGATGACACACAAAAGGCGGACGTTTTGATGATGAATGAAGTGGTATTCTTGAATGAGAATAAAGTAAATTCGAGCAAGTTCGAAGAAAAACAGGATTCGAAAAGAGTTTGGTATCTTGATAACGGGGCTAGTAATCATATGTGTGGAAACCGTGAGTTCTTTGTTTCTATTGATGAGAGTATAACCGGCAAGGTTAAGTTCGGGGATGACTCTAGAATTGACATTGAAGGACGTGGTTCTATTTGTTTTATGCCTAAGACCAAAGAAACGAAGTTTCTTCACCATGTTTACTACATTCCTAAGTTGAAAAGTAATATCATTAGTCTTGGTCAAGCAATGGAATCGGGCTGTGAGGTTCAAATGAAGAAAGATATGTTGATTGTGTATAACCGCCTAGGCCAAGTGCTGATAAATTCAACCCGTTCAAGAAATCGACTTTACAAAGCCGTGCTAGAAGCTAAAGTTGTGGAGCAACTACTCTTGGTGTGTTCAAAGGAATCTGTGAGATGGCATGCTTGGTAAGGACATGTAAATCCAGAAACAATGAGGTCCATGATCAACAAGGAGCTGGTAGATGGACTACCAAAAATTAATGTCGAGAAGGAGATGTGTGTATCGTGTTTCCGTGGGAAACAAGCAAGGAGATCGTTTCCACAAGCAACAAATTTTTGGGCCACAAGACCTCTTGAATTAATACATGGAGATCTTTGTGGACCTATTACACCTAAAACTCCAGCATACAAGAGGTATGTATTTGTTCACATTGATGATTACTCTCGGTATATGTGGACGATTTTGCTTAGGGAGAAAAGTGAAGCTTTCGAGAAGTTTCAAAGTTTCAAGAGTTTGGCCGAGCAAGAATCAAGAGAGACGATCAAGACATTAAGGACGGATAGGGGAGGAGAGTTCATGTCTCTCGAGTTTCAAAGATTCTACGAAAAACACGGAATTCAAAGGCATTTAACAGCTCCATATTCACCTCAACAAAACGGGAAAGTCGAGAGGCATAATAGAACATTGATGGAGATGACACGGAGCATGTTGAAACACATGAACATGCCGCATGAATTATGGGGGGAAGCAGTCCGACATGCTACCTATCTCATAAATCGAATAGCTACTAGATCGTTGGTTGATAAAACACCCTATGAAGTGTTTAAGGGAAGGAAGCCTAATCTAGGACATTTAAGGGTGTTTGGTTGTGTCTCTTACGCAAAAACTGAAGAAGCGGGTCGAAGGAAGCTTGATGATAGATCGCAAGCCTTAGTACATTTAGGTGTTGAACCAGGATCTAAGGCGTATCGGATGCTTAATCCTACTACGAAGAAGATTGTAGTAAGTCGAGACGTTGTGTTCGATGAAGAACGTCCTTGGACTTGGGACGCAAAGGGCTCGGGAATGATCGACGGATGTGATACGTTCGAGATCGAGATAAAACGTTACCTTGGTAAGCTAACGTTTTATCTTGGCATTGAGGTGCATCAAGTCAAAGGAGGCATTATGTTAAGCCAAAAGAGGTATGCTCGGAAAATTCTGGCCGAGACTCACATGGTTTCGTGTAATGCATGTCATGCTCCAATGGAGATGAATTTGAGGCTGAGTAAAGCGGACAAAGAAAGGAGTATAGACGCGACTGAGTATAGAAGAAGTATTGGTTATCTTAGGTATCTATTGCACACGCGACCAGACTTGTCGTATAGCGTTGGAGTGCTAAGTAGATATATGCATGATCCTAAAGAATCACATGGAGTTGCCTTGAAACAAATTTTGAGATATGTGTGCGGTACAACTAAGGTTGGTTTGGTGTTTCGACAAGAAGAAAGAGTGAAACTGATTGGGTATAGTGACAGCTCACACAACATGGATATGGATGACAGAAAGGGCACCACGGGTCATGTGTTCTACCTAAACAATTGCCCTATAACTTGGTGTTCACAAAAGCAATAAACCGTTGCACTATCATCGTGTGAGGCGGAGTTGATGGCAGCAACGGAAGCTGCGAAAAAAGCTATTTGGTTACAAGAATTGCTCGGAGAAGCTATTGGAGAGGATCACAACAAAACTATACTAAGAGCGGACAACAAATCAGCCATAGCACTTACGAAGAATCCGGTATTCCATGGGCGCAGCAAACACATACATACGAGATATCATTTTATAAGAGAATGTGTTGAGAATGAACAAGTGGAGATGGAACATGTACCCGGGAGTGAGCAAAGAGCCGACATTTTGACAAAAGCGCTTGGAAGAATACGGTTCAAAGAGATTAGAAATCTTATTGCGGTTGTGGACACAAGCAATCTTAAGCTTAGGGGGGAGAATGTTGGTTAAGCTTAAGGTTACTTGTGAACCAAGTTAGTCTTTGGTTAAGTTTTGTATTGGTTTGGTTTAATGACTATATCTTTTCCTTATTAGATTTGGTTTGTTGATAAGTATATATATATGAGATAGATACATGAGATTTAGTTAGTTGAGAGAATTGTGGGATTGTAAGGGTTTTGAGTTATTTTCCCTTGTTGAGATTAATAAGAGAATGAGTTCTTATTATTCAAATTCTTCTTGTGTTCATCGATTTCTTTCTCTAATTTTCGTGTTTGAGATTGTTGAAATACTAGAGGCAAGTGGTCTACAATTGAAAAGAATACGAGTGAAACTTAATTTTGACCAAAAATGGAAAAGAAAATACATGTGGGGTTTCATTTAGTAGGAGGTTACCAATCATAGTATTACTCTCTCCCAAGCATGCTTAGCTACAAACTTCTGATGGGATTTGGAGCATTAGTACTGGTATGATCGCACCCATTAGTATATGAGGTGAGATGCAATGGCAGACATCCTTTTCGACTCAAGTTCAAGTCCAGTAACAGTACCCGGATTAGCTTCTAGCTGCAAATAAGAAGGCAAATTACCATAAACATCTTCCATACTGCCTCGCATCAATTGTTGGGCTTATATCAATGATTTATATGAAATAGTATTATCCAACTTCGAACCAAGCAGAGTCTTCATTGATTATGTACTATGCTTTGGCACAATTTCATCAATTGTTCGAAAGTGATCTACAAATACTCGAGCAATTGATTTCGGAGAATGGGGTTTGAAGTGCACATATCGCTCAGCCACTGAACATGTATGTACCTTAACATATTTTGTCACCCATAATGTATTACTTTCATTTGTCACACACGATCTAACCTTCCATCCACAATCACTCACACGACATTTAGCCACCAATAAAGTTTTTGTTGACTTGTATACCTTCAAAGAGAATCTTTGCAACACAGTCATCGATCTCAACGATGTTGCCAAATCCTCCTTACTAGAAAAAATCTGATTGAGATGTAGATTATCAGATTTTCCTCTTTATCAAACTGATGCATGTTCTCCATAACTTTATCATCTTCTTCGTCTTCATCTTTTATTTTCCCATATTGACTATAAATCTCCATTGTCCTTATAAACTTAGGTTCAACTTGAACTCCATCACAATCGATCTCTTCATCTAGATCTTCATTATCATCCCCATCAAAACTCTTTGTCGATACATGTAGACACACGACATGCAACTTACCTAACTTAACAAAGCTTCCAACTTGTCTATCACTTGTGACGTGCATTGGAGGAGTGTTAGGTGGCACTTGTTGCAATATTGAATCTAGCAGTGATGAAAATTAAGTCCACATAATAATTCTTCTCATCCAGATTGAACTCGGCATATACCATTCCAACAAGTTCCCGGTACGTACAACCATCATCTATAAAAAACATTATTCCTCCTTTATGGTTATCAATCATGAAATGCCAAACCAAGCCATTTATAATCCATTCTCCATAAAAAAGGTAACCCAACCATCACCTGAAAAATAAACATATATAAACCACATTAATAACAGTTACATAGCTAAACATATATTTAACTAATAAAAATTGAGAATTCAGATGAACTCTACTATACAATTATCAGACTTCATAAGTAGATTTTGTTTCAAAAAAAATGAAGTTTACTTTGAATGACCTAACTAGCTATATTGTTTCTAAAATTTACACATACTTAACTATAATATATAACCATGTCAAACTTGTACAAAAGTACTGAAAATATTAGACACACATATCAAAAACATAAAAAAAAAAATTAAAACATGCTTTAAGAAGTAGACTTTCATCGGAGTCTCCTCTAACAAGAGCAGACTGCAAATGAAGTATACTATTTACACGCGTAAACTTGTTAATGTTATTTTTGCAATTGGCCAAATGTTGACTTTTCGGCGCAGATTTCAAAATGAACTCTCCAGAAAAAATGTTAGTTTTGCAGTTGACCAAATGTTGAATTTTTAAGTAGACTTCATTTTCGAAGTATGTGGATATACAGTAGACTTCTATCAAAGTCTGTGTTATTTCCCAAGAAAAGTACTTGTTTTCGTAGAATTCTATTGAAATCTACTCGAGAAAATGTGTGGTAGTGAAGTCTCCACATGAAGTCTATAACAAAAGCAGACTTCAATAGTAGTCTACTCGGAAAATAGCGGAGACTTCAATAGAAATCTACTTAATTTAAATAAATAATAAACATTTTAATTTTAAATAGTAGACTTCAATATAAGTATGTGATGCTCGCAGACTTCTTTTGAAGTTTATCTCTAAAGTCCATTATTTGCATGAAGTCTGTGGGTTTTGGGTCAAAATATCCTATTTTCGGTCAATTGCAAAACTAACCCCCTTAATGAAAAGTAGACTTTCGTAGAAGTCTCCTATTGAAGTATACATGGTAATATTTCCGCAGACATCAATACAAGTCTCCTATAAAAGTTAAATTGTTGGTCAATTGCTAAACTAACTCAAATTTTTGCACATTTCAGGTGAAGTCTACGATATTTTTTTTTGTATTCAAAGAAAAACGTGCTGATTTCCTTTGAAGTCTACTCTTCGAACCCAGAAAATTGGTCAACTGCAAAACTAACATTTACGTCTACCGTTAACTACAAACTTCAAGAGAAGTTTGCCCTCTGCAAATTTCCGAAAATCTTCAAGAACTTAGTAAGATTTGAGTTAAGATCATCTTTACCTTTTTTGAATGCCCAGAAAATCTTCCTAAACTCTAAATTTTTATTCTCAACTTCAATTAGCATCGAAAATACAAGATTAAGAATCTTAATACATATAAAACGAAAATTAGTAAGTATTTTACATAGAATTAAACAGAAAATGAGGTTAGTTTTGCAATTAACCCAACATAGGTTAGTTTTGCAAATCTCCCTTGTAATTTGGTGTTAAATAAAACCAAAAATGGAAAAATCTTATATAAGTTGGAAATACTTTTATATTATTTTAAACGTCTTATAAAATTTAAAAGAAAATTAATTTATGATTCATATTTACTCTTAATTAATAAACATTTAATAGAAAAACTCTTTGAAACCTGAACTTTAATAGAATATAACATGTACAAATTCAGTTTTTGATTTGGTTCTAGTTCGAGTTTTGATTATGTTCTCCGTGTACATATATTTAAGACTCATTTCTGGTATTTTGTCGGGTTCGATTCCTCTAATTCGATATTTTACTTTATTTGATTTAAGACTTATTCGAGTATTTTTATTTTTGGATATGATTCGGTTAAGCATATATCGAGTTTGGGTTCGGGTTTGGTTCGGTTATGCATAATTCAAAATTAATAAAATATAGAAAAACTCTAAAAAGCTAAAATTTGGTTTTTGATTTGATTAGGTTTCGAGTTCGGTTTTTCGGGTATATAGATTTAGGATCTATTTGAGTAAATTTTTGTCGGGTTTGGTACGTCAAATTTAGATAAGTTTTGGTTCAGACTTTGAGTCTCTAAAACAATATCTCAAAACCAATATTCCAAAATATCAATGTGAGAAACAAAAAACGGAGAAATGTCTATCATCAAATCCTTGAGTATTATTTGTGCAGTATTTCTTCTTCCAATTTAATTCCAAATTAACTCTGAGAAATTACATTTCTCCTACGTAATTGTAATTGTTGAGGAATTTGGATATGGATAACCTTGTTAATAAAATAAAATTTAAAATAAAAAGTGTACATGTTAGAAAATATCTGGACATTTAATTTTTTAGCTCGGAATTTGGGTCGTTTTATTGGTTTTAGATTTTTGAAATATGATAACCAATATGGAATATTTTGGTTGGGTTTGGTATTTCGATTTTCCGGTTATTATCTTGAGGGCTACTAGTGACTATACCAATACTCAGCAAACCGAATAAATACCATTTCTGATTTACCCAAGAAAACGAATCAGTGAAATTGTTGGAGCTTTGGGTGTGAGAAACAAAATGCAGCAAGTAAAGAAAATCTCAGTCTTTCATTTTTGCCAATATTCGATTTTTCCATGTAACTAACGTAATCGTGTTTGATGTGGGAGTAGGGTTGTAGCAGTGGATCTGAGATGGAGGTTACATGGGAGGACCAGCAGAACATTAACACCTTCAGCCGTTTGAACAACAGATTCCATGACCTCGATGATGAAATCAAATCCGCCAAGGTTTCTTTCTTTTTCCTCAATCCTTAATTTTGTTCTTAACGCGATTCTAGGGTTTTAAATCATTAGGATATATTCAATCCGGAAAACTAAATTAGGATGGATTCAGTTCGATATGTTAAATCCCCAAAAAACCTAACTACAGTGATCCTGAGAGAGCTTTGATTCACTCATTGTTGATGAACTGTCTAATTTCAATGATCCTGAGAGTCTTGGTCTAGTGCTACAGGATCATGATAAGATTGTTGACACAAGTCCTGATTTTTATTCTCGAGTGCCTTGTTCCAAGCTATAAGATATCCCTCTCTACTCTTTGTTTCTATCTCAACCTTTACTAACTCTTTAGGCTGTAGCAATTCTTGTAAAATATGCTTAATACCAACATCAATACGTTGCACTCTTTCGTTTTTACCTCTCTGCTCTATAACCTTCCTCTACCTGTCTCCTTCATTGGTGTATAATAAGCCTTCTAGGGTCTATCGGATCATTGTTATTAGCTTTGTAGTGATGTTGACATTTCAGCAATTATCGGTATCTAATCATCATACTCAATCCCGACTCTCTATGGAACTTAAAATCAGTATCTAAGATTGTTTTCATCTTTCTTCCGTGTGTCATGGCTCATGCTTTCCTTGTCTATAAATGGTGTACGTTTTATCTTTGGATGTGATAGAGAGAAAAAAAGAAAGAAATGTGGGACTTTGTGAGAAATCGTGGAAGCTAGTTTTGTTTGTTCCTTTGTTTCATTAACATCATTCTACTGTGTTTTCTGCATCAAGAGTTGATCGAAAGTTTTTTGATAATGCAGGAAAAGTGTGATAATCTAGAGGATGCAGGGAACGAGCTGATCCTTGCTGATGAGGAGATGGTGCGATATCAGATTGGAGAAGTGTTTGCTCATGTACCAAGAGACGAGGTGGAAACAAGGATAGAAGATTTGAAAGAGGCGACTTGCAAAAGCCTTGAAAGGCTTGAGCAAGAGAAAGAATCGATTGTGTCACAAATGGCTGAATTGAAGAAGGTTTTGTATGCTAAGTTCAAGGATTCTATCAATCTCGAAGAAGATTAATAAGAAGATCCAACTTGGTTTGTTCATCATTGCATTCAGTCGATGATTGTACTGAGAGATTCTCGAATTAAACATACTGCTTTCTGTTCTCATTGGAATGTCATCTACTTAAGAATGCATAAATCAAAAAGGAATTCTGTTTCTCTGAAATGTTTTTTGTATACATTGAAAACAAAATGAAACACAAACACAATACAAGAATATTGGGAAAATGATGATATTGGCAGGTTTAAGCAAAACCCAACAAATGTAGTTAAATCCTCCAAACCGGTTTACTTAAATTGGGGTATAACTTGACGTAGGCCGGTTTCCTGAAGCGGCGGATACGAGGCCACCACGACGAGCAGTTTCTTCATCGAGAAACAAATCATTGGTACTACGAAAAGCGCCGTGAGCTCCGACGATGAGTAAACCAATGATCAGTGAAACCAGAACGTTTTCGCCAACATCTGTATAAACTAAAGCCAAAACCGTCACCAAGCTGAGTAAAACCAGCACGATCCGATCATCCATTTCTTTTCCAGAAACCATAATCGGATCATTGGCGTCTCGCGAGAAATAAAGGAGGATCCATCCGATGAAGACGACGATGAAGGCGATCATTGACATTGGGTGGTAAATCAAGCCGAGGAAAACAATGATGAGGACGGTTAGAGCGTAGTTTGCTCGGAAATGAGAGAGATTGTGTCTTAGACGCACCATGGCCTCGTCGTAATTGTGAGGGAGAGAGAGAGCGGAGAGCTCGAGAAGTTCTCGCCATGGACGGAGCGTCGTGATCAACGATTGCGTCGTCTGCTTGGCGCGTGCAGTCAACGTCCCGATTATTGTAGTGTTGGAAGAGGAAGAAGGTCCTCCGCCACCGGCGACACCGTAACTAGACGGCGGAGGTTTCTGATTCATTGGATTGGGTTTCGTGAAATTCGCAGATCTGGACTTGTTAGAAGATTATTATTTTCCTTTTTAAGACCTTCTAGTACTTATTTATTACAAAGAAACCAAAAGTAATTCAACTTTTATCGATTGGCTCCTTTTCACATTATTAAGCTTTTGATAGTGATGGATATAATTTGTTGACTTCAAATTTAGCTCTTGTGAATGATCTAATGTGAAAGTAACCTAAAACTTTAGTTTATACAATGGTGGATCTGATCACAAATGGATAAAATATCTTTCGAACCAATATGGCTCTCTTTTGTATCTGACAACAAAAAATACCAACATTTCACGTCGATATGCTCTGTCGGAATTATACAGAACTTGTCTGTCAGTTAAATTCATATATACAAAAAAACAAAGTAGGAGCTTCATCCATTGTTTATCTCTTTGCTTTGGTTTCTATTGGTTTAGGTCTAGGAGAAGAGACAGAGCCACCACCACCAAGTGCTGCAGCTGCTGACTCCACATGTGTGAGCAAATACTCGTATATCTTCTTACGTAATCGATCGATTGTTTCTTTAGAAACTTCTTGTAATCCTTCTTCATCTTCCTTTGACCCTATCTCGTCTAACCAATCATTCACACTCTTGAGCTGAGACAACATCCCTGCGATTTGCCCGTTATCAGACAGATTCAGGTTCGAAGATGTAATCACATCAGCATCTAAGAATCTCTCTACGAAACCCAAAAACCAATCTTGTGAAACCATTTGCAACTTCTCAGTCAGATCAGTTGCCTCGTTTAGACCATTCCCTTTCACCCAGTTTAGAGGTGGGGACTCTGACCCTGCTACTGAGATGGCCTTTTGGTTGCTACTGTTATCCCTGTTCTTACGGATCATGCCTTGTGCTACGAGTTTTGATCCAATCGTTGGCTTGTTTTGTACATTCCCTCGGGGTTTACTGGAGGAATTATTACCTGGGCTCTCTAGTATGATCAGAGGTTTGCTCCTCGAGGCGGAAAGTTTGGCTGGTTTGGTGGAGTAGACAGAGAAGGCTGATAAGTTAGTGACTAACGCAGCTTGGACCCATGAGGCTGCCAATTTGTGCTTTTCTGATGCCGCTTTTACAGCTTCCTCAGATCTGTTTTCTTCATTTTCTGATGAAGAGGTCGGAGAAATTAATCTGGACAATGACTCAGTTATTATTTGAACATTCTTCAAAACGGAATGGAGCTTCAAGAACTGCTCAACAACTGGCAATGGATCATCTTCATTTGCCATTGACATAAGATCAGCGTACATACTACAAAAAGGAGAAGCAGAATATAGATTAGTAACAACTAACGCAGTAACAGTCAGATGCAGAGACAAAAATATGTGTGTTGTCCCCAAAATATCCAAAGCCCAAACGAATAACTATTATTAGAGATTACGCACGCAAGGCATTGAAGTAGGCTCTCCGAAGCAGAGGCTTCTTGCATTGCCTCTATTGCGACAACTTGGGCAGCATCTCTATGCCTCAAGACTTCCTGCAGATATTGATAGCAGCAACAATTCAATAAACTTATCTTAAAATCTAGTCATGATGCCAATGACCAAAACATGAGGTGCATATGCTATATTATATGGTTTTAATCTATCACTATAGTAAAAAATTTAGATTGGAGATAGGTTCAAGTAAGAAAAAAAAGCTTAAAACAGATGATAAAGATCGAATACTCCACAGTCAGCTTTGCTTCAAGAAATGGCAATTGGATGAATGAATTTCTAAACTGATTTTTTCAAAGGTACAATTTATTAGTACTAGAATGGCTCCAAAGCTTAATCATGAAGCAGGCACATATGAAAATCCAAGAGCAGCCAAACCCATACCTGTCCCATCCTCGAAAGAGATGAGGGGAGTGAACTCCATTGGATATTGGCCGCTGCTAATCTTTTACTACTAACAGGAACTTTGACCAAATTCCCAGGAAATCCATTATCTGTGGAAGATCTCTTTTCAGAAGATGTAGATTTCGGTTTCTTCGTTTTATCTTTGGTGTCCAATATTCCGGTTGTCTCGACTTTCTTGGTTGGCTGAGTTTTATCGTGCCCCTTTGATGATGATCTCGCAAATACATTAGCCCTCTCCTGTTTGGTTGGCAACTTCTCACTTGATGTGCTTTTCCGCGATGCCTGACAACCAAAATTTCACATGCTATATTCAGAAAATTGAGAACAGTAAAATCTAATAGCATTGCATGAAGATACAGATATTGAAAACAAATGAAGTTTTGATTCAGACTAAAATTCTGCGTTAAGTAAGGAGTAAATCCGGTTTAACATAGCTCTCATACAACCAAAAGTGCCCAAAATAAACTTTACATGTCTAAAACAAACTCTTTTTCAATATAAGACCAAGAAAGATTCAAAAAGAAAAAGAAAAGCTTACTGTTAGACCACGGGAATCAGGGGTTGAATCACGTTTGGAAAGGCTCAGTTTTGTTCTATCCGAACTCCTGATTTCTATATTCCCTTCCCAGCTTTTCCTCAACGCCTTAGCTCCAAACTCAATCCCCTGCACGAAATTCTTAATCATAGGAAGCTTTTTCCCAATACTTGGACTCTCAGGTTTGATAAGAGACCGTCCTTTATCTATCAACCCCAGTCTAGGAGAACCTTTCTCCAATAGCTTTGGCTTCACTTGCTGTTGCTGCTTAATCCCATTTGCAAACTTTGCAAAAGAATTAGGCAGTGAATAACAACTCGTGGGGGACAAAGGAATGGACTTCGAACCTGAAGAAGTCTTGAGCTTCCCCAAAGTTTCTTTCCTTACATCCAAACTCAAACTCGATTTAGCAGACTTTGTTCGACTTAAAGCACCAGACTTTTTCGTCTCAGAAGACTCATCCCTAGAGATACTAACACTCAGTCTATTTCCTACTGGCTTCTCCCCATCAGTAAAACTCCCATTAGAAAGCAATCCTTTAGCAGATACCTTAACTCTCTCTTTCTGCTTGCAACAATTAACAACACCATTATCATTATTAACCTTGCCATCACTAAGAAACCCCAGTGAATGAGTAGCTACAATATCTTCAGGAGTACCAAAACAAGGATGCCTACCAGGAATAGGCCTAACACCACGAAGAATGGGAACAGGAGTAGAAGACTCAACTCTATCAACATGAATAAATTGACCTAACTGGATCTTATCACTAAGAATCAAATCATCATGTTCATCAGGTAAAGAGACATAAGTAGCATGAGAGGAATCAGAGACTTTGAGATAAAATCCCTGATTAGGGAAAAGCTCTCCACCGGCTAAAGCAGGAACAATACTGATAACTTGTAATAAAGAAGACCTGTGTTCTCCGGCGACTTTAACGTCGGTGTTCATATGCTGAAGAAGCTTGAGTAAAACACCAGGGACGAGATTCGCCATCTCCGTAGAGCATAACCGACGGGATCTAAAGACGTAAACAGATCTTAAAGAGAGAGAAGAAGAAGGAACTGGAGAAGATGATTGATGATTACAACGAGAATCCAGGTAAATTGCAAAACCAGAAAGGTTAGAAATAATAATTGATTAATGAAATAAGAACAGAGAGAGAAGACAAGTACAGGTAGGTTTTTGTAAGAACAAAGCATGAGGAGAGGCTTCTGTATTATTTATTATTTTAATTTAATAAATTAATTGGAAAAAAATGAAAAGAATGAAAGAAGCAAGTTAATGAGTCAGTCTCAGTCCCAGGAGCTGAGAAAAAGATGGCTATTCTTTGTTTCTTTCTCACCAATTTATATCCATATATTGCCACCCAATTTCGATTTCACTGTACATCGGATTTTTTCAATCTGGTTATTGACAAATATATATATATATAAACCAATTAGGCAACAATAATTAGAATATCACAGTCTTTACTTTTTTAGTTCGTAAGAATAAAGCTGCAGTATCCTAATCAAACAAGTATATAATAGTATTGTTTAGTGAATCTTAATTGTGTTGCTTTACTTTTAATTATTATTGTCAATATGTATGTTTGAAGCTTAATATTAATCTATGTATATGTTAGTTTTTTAGATTTGTACTTGCATCATTATTATACTCTGTGTAATCTGCAGCATTAATGAGGTTCAGCATATGAGTCAATATTTTAGTGATCTTGTGGAACTTTGAAAGCATTGTAAAACAAAACAAAAATGAACATAGATGTTAAGCTACACCATCATACAACAGAGATAGAGTTAAGTGGAGATGATAAATCATCATCATCATCATCATCATCTAATAAAAAAAGAGCTGGTCATAGAGATATCATTGTAGCAAAGATGATGAGATCACTACAATGAGAACCATCACTGCTATGCTGAGATTAACCACAGTATCGACATTTTCAATCTTCACCAGTTTCTCATGTAGGTCTGCCCGCATTTGTGAATATGGGCATTTTTCCTTCTGCAACAACAAACATTACGTGGGATCTCAATTCCGTAACACAATCAAGCCAAAGGATGAACACAACACCGAATTTGTATCTTTTAACCATGCTAGCACCCTATCCAAGCTCATATTTATAAATCAATTCCAACATTGCCTACATGTTAGTACTTGATCCAAAGTTCCGATTAATTGCACTAAAATTTATGAAATAATCATGGACAGAAGTATCAAAACTCACCTCATCCTTTGGGATGTCTTCATTGTGAAGCGCTTCTTTAAGATCATCCTCGGAAAGTTGATTTTGTGGCATCTGAGAATTGATACTAGTACTAGAGACTCTATTTGAGAAGGCTTCGTAAGCTGAATCAGTATGAATGGTCTCCATAACTGAACCGAAGAAATTTGTAACCGGCACCTAGTTCCCATAAAAAGTCAACTTGGAGAATTGAGTAATTAATAATCTCAAGTCAGACATAGTTCATCAAAACAACATGAAGGAAATTTATCCTGAAGGTGTAATTTCTACATCAAAATCAATGTTGATACCCTGATCATGTAACAGTGAACTTATGGACAATCACTGACTCTCTGGACTTCATATAACACGCAACTAAAACCTAGGTATCTTAGTCTTGATTGGTCACTAACATAGATTTATAACATGACAATGCAAAATCAATTTCCTCCTTACCTTTACCAGATCTGGTTGGTAAAGATCAGTCCGATAGTAGGCAGTAGACATTAGCAGTCTTGGGTCGTAGGACCTAAACAAACTGCACAACACTAAGGAGGTCAACATATATTTTTAGCTCAGATATTGCTGCCTAAAGAGGCCTACCCATTTAAACAATGATTCAGAATTCAAAGCTAAGGAAATAATTAATATATTACAACTAGTTTACACGAAAACGACCAAAACATGACTAGATATAAGGCAGTTTAGACAACCAAAAGTTATAGTCACACATCCAACTATTTAATCGCTCTCCATACTCAATTCGACAATCACGATGCAGTAGCAGAATATTGGTGAAAGGTGCATAGTTATTGTACCTGTTAAGTGATGCATTGTCATAAATGTTGAGCCTCTCAAAGAAAGCAAGAGTGTAATATGTAAACCTATCTACAACAGATACACCAATCTGAAACAAAAACAATATTTACATTGGAGGTCCATATAAAAGATAATAAGAACAAACAATCCCCCAACAATGTGATGATTTCGTGAATAATTGCCCCCTAATATTGTAATGGTAACTTCCACTCATAAAATAGTGAAGGGAACTTACATCTGAGTCCAGGTGATGGGAATATGAGTTCTCTCCTTTAAGACTGCTACCAATAGCCAAAACACCAGGAGACTGGAGCTGCGAAATCAATTGTTTCACAAAATTAACATGTTAGAGAAAAGTCTAAATACTGGACGCCAATTTTGTACATTATGAGATACCAACTAGAGTTAATGTTAAGAACAAGTTCCCAGCAGTAGCTGTACTGATAGGATGGAAATAAACAAACTACTCAAAAAGGCAGAGTACAACTAAAGAAATTGGCTTGGAAGAACTTTTCTCTGGAATATATAGACGAATGACCACTGAAGAAGTGCGCTAAGATGTACCTGGTTAAAGAGAGTAGCAGCTTGGCAAGTATCAACCATTATCATCAGCTCCTTGAATCTAGGCTACCCAAACAATGTCATTAGCTTGTCAAAACTGAATTAAGATGAGACGATAAATGTATTGTATTTGTTCCACCAAGAAAAGGCTCAGGAAAAGCTATAGGCGTGAAGAGCCAATTTTTTAAAAAAAAAAAATTATAGACACCGAAGAATGGACTGCAAAATGTCAAGACAGATATGACTTACGAAACACCATATATGAAACATACCTACGCTTTTCTTTCATTTGTTTTACAGCATCGGCTAAATCGTGACTCTGGAGCTCTTCTGCATCTTGAAACTTTAAAAATTCATCACCTCCATGCCCAGTCATGTACAGTAAAATATGGCTACCCTCATCACTGAGGAGACGCTTGGACCTTGGAACAGCATTCTCATGACGCCCAGTCAGAACCCGTAAGAAGTTCTCAACTGTTACCTCATACCCACGATAGTCTACCTGAGTAAAATTGATTTCATACAATCAGCCCTTCATCCGGTAAACATGTCTATAATATTGGCTGGTAGATATTGCCTTCAAAAAAGAAAAATATGTATGGGATGCAAGCAGTCTTACAGAAACACACAGAAAAAGAAATTGCACAACATAGCCATTCATTGATTAAGTTCTTACAAATATGAAGGCTATGATATATATGTGCATGTCTCATAAATAATAAAATACCTACTCAAGATTGAACCACTACTACATAATAATTTGTTGTACTAAATGCTTGGAGAAGTATCCTTGAACCAGAAATCTACCTCAACATTATCTCCGTACAGGTTAAGTTTGTGATTTTCATTGTTGAAAACTTGAGCAGGATATTCATTTCTAGCATTACAGGCCATATCATCAGCCAGCATTAGAATTATCCTCTCATCAGGTATTCCAAGTCTCTTGACTGTCCTAGAAACACCAATAAAGGGAATATGACGTAAGAAACATAAATGTGAAGAGAACTACCTCCATAATTGTTATTCCAACATAAACGTTTTGATTAGGAAAAAAAACTGAGTATTCACCTATACAGCGACAGGGTATTGGCCATGTGACGGTAGTTAAACCTGACAAACGGCAACCACAGCAATAGGATTAATATGGACAAGATCTGTAACTTCAGAAATATGAAAAGATTTTTGATAACTGGAACAGGTTTTTAATCAAGCATGACTCTTTCTTACAAGATCCTCGGATAAGAAGTGTTCGGGGAGATATAGATGTTATTTCAGTACAGAGAAGAAACCAAATTATAATAGCTGAACACCAGTTTTCAGGAAACTAGAGAAACTACATGCTTGTACAAAATCAGGTTTTCAGGGAATAGACAACACGGTAAAGATCTATAACAGTTGTTATCAATTGAAAGAAAGATGTCTCCATATTCAATGGTCTAGGGAGTATAGTGAGAAGAAATTCAACTCCAAAACTTATCACCATCGATGACTCACTTATGGATAAATTGCAGTGATATGGTACCAATTAACACTAAAAGACCGCATTTCCCGGATTAAGATCAACCAAAAACTCTTAAAAAGTCAGATTTCCGGAATGAGAGACGAGTGTTGGGGGTTTTACCAAAAGCGAGAAGTGCAGACTAAGACAGCCCAATTGTTCGTGTGAATAGTCGAATCTCCAGAAGAAGAGGCAAAGGAGTAGCAGAGAAGCATTACTAGTATTAGAAGAATCTTCATTTTTAGGTACTGAATCTGAAATGGAAATTGAAATGTTGATGAGTTTTCCGAATCTAATCATATGCGTCTCCGATTTAGATTATAGCTTTTACATATATATCGTAGAGAGATCTATCGAAGCATTTACCAGCATGAAAAAGAGCGAAACCGGCGTCTGCGATAGAACCTCCGGTCAGAATTCAGCTCGCCGGCCGTGGGACACGAAGGCGTGGAACCAAAGGGGAAAAGTATATATACATAATAATAATAATAATAATAATAATAATAATAATAATAATAATAATAATAATAATAATGATACTAAATAGATTTATTTATTTACAAGTCACACAAAATAGATTATTTAACATCATTTATAATAAACAATATTACATAATATCATATTTAATTTACATCATTTCAAAACAATTGACATAAAATCTAAATTTGTATTAATTGAAAAAAATGATGTATCCAATCAAATTTTCTAGCATCAACGAGAAAAATAATACTAATTTTCTTTTAATTAGAAATGTGATGCACATAGATTGGTTAACATCAAATAAATTAACTAATATTAATAATATAAATTTTTTTCCATTGAAAAAAATAATTGAAACTACTTTAATTTATAATTACGTTAAAATAAGGAATTGGTAAACCATTGATAAATGAGTAATACTATTGAGAAGAATTGATATACCAAACATTTATATTACAGTATGATTTGACGTGACTAATACGAGATATTACACTTAGTTATTTTTATAACTTTAATGAAATTAATTAAACTTCATATGTTATTTGGTATGATTCATAATGTCATAAATATGTCGATAATTGTGTAATAAATGTAGGTAGGAAGACTTGATTTCTGATTGTACAAATGAGTTGCCTTAAGTAGATTTACCATCGGCCACTAGACTAAGAATCATTTGCCAAGTAATGTCACTTACAACCTCTCTAATCCACCGTTATATATATTTTGAAATGCTATTTTAAACTAAATTTACTCCAACCTGTCTTTATTTGAATCTCTAATAAAGAAATGATATTTTGTCTGAGGACAACTACTTTTTTTTTTTTTATAAGTGACATTTTAAGAGTAAAAATAGAATATATTTAGGATATTCTTCTTAAAGTAAAATATAGAAGGACATTTGGAATAAAACACATCTCTATTATAAATTTTTTATATTTTAGAGTAGAAAATGGAAAAATAGATATAATATAATAAATCATATGTCATATTAATAAATGATTTTCTATAGAATCAATTATACACTAATAACACAATTATATATATAAAAGCAGGGTTGTCTCTTCTGGTATCGACAACTCAGCATGACACCTCATATAAAAAAGACCAATCAAATTGCTTGATTAATCCAATTCATCACATGCTTCCACTTCTTCAATCTCAAATCTTTTGCTTTCAACAATCGTGACTCTTATGTTTCCTTTTATTTTTAAAGATAAAATGTAATGACTCTTCTGTTTCTCCTACGCTAAAATCCAGTTCTCTCACAAAATGGATACTTGTGACAGTTATATATAAAAGCAGAGTTATCTCTTCTGGTATCGACAACTCAGCATGACACCTCATATAAAAAAGACCAATCAAATTGCTTGATTAATCCAACTCATCACATGCTTCCACTTCTTCAATCTCAAATCTTTTGCTTTCAACAATCGTGACTCTTCTGTTTCCTTTTGTTTTTAAAGATAAAATGTAATGACTCTTCTGTTTCTCCTACGCTAAAATCTAGTTCTCTCACAGAGTGGATACTTGTGACAGTTATATATAAAAGCAGGGTTGTCTCTTCTGGTATCGACAACTCAGCATGACACCTCATATAAAAAAGACCAATCAAATTGCTTGATTAATCCAACTCATCACATGATTCCACTTCTTCAATCTCAAATCTTTTGCTTTCAACAATCGTGACTCTTCTGTTTCCTTTTATTTTTAAAGATAAAATGTAATGACTCTTCTGTTTCTCCTACGCTAAAATCCAGTTCTCTCACAAAATGGATACTTGTGACAGTGTCACCATAAAAATTGTCGATCTAAACTCCAACCTTAAGTGTAACAAAGTTGAGCAGGT
>JAKUCM010003114.1:0-40091 GCA_023374145.1 Lepidium sativum
AAAACAGAGCTCCACAGACTTGGTACACTGAATTGAAATAATTTCTTCTCTCCTCAGGCTTTGCAAATTCACAGTCAGATACTTCTCTTTTCATCTTACAATGTGATGATGTTATTCTCTATGTTCTCGTATATGTCAACGATATGATTGTTACAGGGAATTCTACTGTAGCTATTGAAGCTTTCATTAAAAATCTCTGTGCTCGTTTTGCCTTGAAAGATATGGGAAATCTGAGCTATCTCTTAGGTGCTGAAGTTTATAGAACATTTACCAGTCTTTTACTTACACAACAAAAATACATCACATATCTTTTAGGCAAGGTCAACATGTCAGACGCAAAACCAATCGCCTCTCATATGGCTTTAAGTAAGGTACTTCAACTCAACTCTGGATATCCACTTGCTAATGGAAGTGATTACAAAACAATTGTAGGAAGCCTACAGTACTTACAATTCACAAGGCCAGACATTGCTTTTGTTGTGAACAAAATTTCACAATTCATGCATAAACCAACGATTGTTCACTGGCAAGCAGCAAAACGAGTCCTTCATAATTTTTCTAGGTACACGTAGTCATGGCCTCTTCTTACGTCGTGGCAACATTCCACATTTACATGCATTCTCTGATGCTGATGGGGCTGACAATCGCGATGATTATACTTCCACAAGGGCTTACATTGTCTATCTCGGTTCTCATCCTATTGTCTGGTCATCAAAGAAAAAAAATATGTGGCAAGATCCTCCACTGAAGCTGAGTCCAATTCTGTAGCAGATACAACTGCAGAGTTATGCTGGATTAAATGCCTCATGGACGAACTTGGACTTAAGTCTAGCACTCAGCCGATCACTTATTGTGATAACTTGGGTGCTACATATCTCTCCGCCAATCCGGTATTTCACTCTCGCATGAAACATGTAGCTCTAAACTACCATTTTGTCCGTCAGCTTGTTCAATCAAAATTTTTGCGTGTCACTCATGTCTCCTCCAATGACCAACTCGCTGACGGCCTCGCAAAGCCTCTACCTCGCGCACGTTTAGAAGACATCAATTCCAAGATTGGGCTCTCTAGTGGTCGCTTATCTTGAGGGGGTGTATAGGAGATAATACTTTAGTATTTATCTCTACATAATAATAGGAGTCTGTTGTAGCTAATCTTATCACTAATCTTGTATTTATATTCATCTATGTTGTACATGTATAATCAATCAATACAAAACACTTCTTTAAACCTACAATAAAGAGCTTAGCTTAATATAATGGTTTGATGATGTTTTACATGTAGTCAATAAAAAATATTTTCTAAGCAGTTGTGAGACTTTTTTACTTATACACATAAGTTTATTTAGGGTTCTAGAAAGCCCAACTCAAATTTATTCACATTTCTCATTCAATTTACTTACCAATCAATTTTAGACTTAACATTTGAAGCTTATTACCAAATAGTTATATCAAATTATTGCTCCAACAAATTTACTTTTACATACTCCTTTTGTTTCACAAAGAATGTCATTTAGATGAAAATTAGTGTTTTATAAAGAGTGTCATTCTACAATTCCAATGTAACTTTTAACAAAAAAAATTCCAATATTAACCTCTTAATCTCTTCTATCTCTCTAAAGAGAATGTTTCTACAATTTTTCTTTGTATCAGAGAATTTCTTTCAAAGCTCGGCACGAACTTCGATTTAAATGAGATTTTTATGTGTTTGACTGTTTTTTATGACAGTAGAACTAGGAGTATTTCAAGTCTCTCACCCAAGGCAAGAACACAATTCCAAATTCTATCCAAGAGTTTTAATATGTTTGAGTTTCACTACAAGAGGACATTAGTTTAGGGACCATTTTTTACAACGTTTTTGGGACGTCGTAAAATAGAGAGGTATTTGCAACTCCTTTACGACGTTTTGAGATTTCGTCGTAAAGGAGTTGTAAGAGTACAACGAAAATTTACGTTGTAAACAAGTCGGTATTTTACGACTCCTTAACAAAGTTTTCCCATTGCTCAAACAATTCGTTGTAAATTAGTCTCTAACTTGCAACTCTTTTACGACCTCTATACTTTACATCGAATTAACATCGAATGTCAAAGTAGGTAAACACATTTTTCTTATTACGTAAAAGCTTTAAATAAAATTTAAATTTGGAGTTGTAAAGGTGTTGTTAAATTAAAAATTTGATGCTAAAACGTCTCTACTTTACAACTCATTTACAACTAAAAACTTTACAACTATTTAAGGACGTAATTTCAAATTAGATATTTATGGTTAGGTACAAGTGTTGTAATTTACTCGTAATTTGCGGGAAGTAAAATCATCGTTAATCAAAACATCAAAACATCAAAAAAAACGTGGTAGAGGGAAAAAAAATGGTTTTGTGGAAAAACCCAAAAAATGTCTTTCGGTGGAGATATATTCGAGCAATGGAAGTGGATGTATATGCATAGAGATGCTGCCGGAATCGTGACAAAGGAGTTTATGAATGGGGCAGAAATATTCATGCACCAAACTAGTCTAACTGAAATCACGGTTGAATTGGGGAGTATGTGTGAAAGGTGAAACCGATTTCTATGGGGTTTTGCAAGAGATTATCGAAGTGGAATTTGTGGGATTAATTGGGTTGAAAACTGTGCTATTCAAATGTGATTGGTTTGATCCCGTACTCAACAGAGGTTTCCATTACAGCAAATCTGGAGTTGTGGACGTGAATGGGAGGAGAAGATACAACAAGTTTGAGCCTTTCGTCTTAGCATCACAAGCAGAGCAAGTTAGCTTCATTCCATATCCAAGGGTCAAAGAGTCAGGCATCAATTGGTTAGCTACAGTGAAGATCACACCGCGTGTATGAATTATTGGATGTGGAGATTTACCGTTGCAGGAAGAATCATGTTCATCGATACAGGTGTCAGAGGAAGCTACCGAGCTAGTGGTTCTTATCGATCCGGAAAACCGAGAGTACGAGGATCTCCCTGAATAAGATGTTGACGATGAGGAGCGCGACGAGTTTGCAGAAAGTGATAATCCAAGTAGTGAAAATGGTAGTAACGGTGAATCTGATTGAAACTACAGTTTATAATGTAAGAACAAGTGTACCATTGCAGAATTTTAATGTAATTTACGTTATGTCAATCTTTTATCAATCTAAGTTTAATCAAAGTAAGTTTTACAAATCAATCAAAATTTATCAATCTAAGTTTTATAAATCAATATAACATTCCACAAAACACTTAGGAAAAAAAAATTTCATGAAAACGTTGTAAAATCGTTGGGAGCTAAAAACGTCGTAAAGACGTTGTTAGTTGCCAACGACTTTATGATGTTTTATAAGAAAACGTCGTAAAGTCCTTGGAAACTAACAACGTCTTTATGACGTTTTTAGCTCCCAATGATTTTACAACGTTTTTAATCTTATAAATCTTTTATATCTTTGGAAAATTTATATAATTATAAGATTTATATGATTTATAATACTATATCATATCTGCAATATAGTTTATATGGTTGATAGGATTTATAATATTTTATAGTATTTTATATGATTTATATATGTATAAACACTTAGAAAAAATTAAATTATTAAAAACGTTGTAAAATCGTTGGGAGCTAAAAACGTCGTAAAGACGTTGTTAGTTGCCAAGGACTTTATGACGTTTTATTATTAAACGTCGTAAAGTCGTTGGCAACTAACAACGTTAGCCCTGGGCTAAAAACCCGGACCCGAAGACCCGAACCGGAACCGAATGAAATTTCGGGTACCGGGTCCGGGTTTCCGGATATGATCTTATGTAACCATCGGATCCTGACTCTCTCTTTTCCAAAAAAAAAAAAAAAAAAAAAAAAAAAAAAAAAAAAAAAAAAAAAAAAAAAAAAAAAAAAAAAAAAAAAAAAAAAAAAAAAAAAATCTTCTTCTCTTTCAAGCCGAAGATTTCATCGTCTTCTTCACTTTCAGTCCAAGCCGAAGTAACGACGAGTATCGAATCGATACCCTCGGTCATCAAAATGGAATCTATTACTAATCAAGGATTTCACATCGTTTCTCCGTCTCAGTCGCCGACAGTTTCACCTCCATCACCATTAACATCGTCAAAAGCTAAATCAGAGGTTAGTCTCGTCGTTTCCTTCGCTTCTATGCTTCCGGTGTAAGTATGTTCACTGATTCATTGTTGATTTATAATGTAATTTGTAATTTCTGAAAATTTACAACTCCTTCGTCAAGAACTCTAGCTAGCCCTGATCAACAATGTCTCTAGTGTTCATCAATTCTGACAATTTTAGGGGTTTATAGTTCTAAACTTCTAAGTATAACTTTGTCTTAGCAGATGGCATCATGTAACAATCCTCCAAGTCAAGAGGACGAAGAAGATGCTACTGCTCCAATTCCTACAAGTAAAAACAAGCGCAAAGAGTCTAATGCTGATGATCATTGTGCAAAGAAGAAACAAAGAAGTTGGGTATGGGATCATTGTACCAGACTCAAGGACAACTACGACATATGTACCTGCAACTATTGTGGGAAGCAACTAGGTTGTCAAACAGCAAATGGTACGTCAAACCTGCAAAAACACATTAAATCTTGTAAGCAATACTTGGTATGGCTCTCTGAACAGAAGCAAATGGTATTTAGTGATGATGCTAGTCTAAGATTAGGAAAAGTTTCTGATAATGAGGTTAGAGATGCGTCAAATGAATTGCTTGTGGGTGCAGAATTGCCATTGTCTTTTATTGAGTGTGCTGCTTGGAAAAGGTTTTGTAGTAAGGTTAGACTCCCTAGACCACACTCTCGTAGAACTGCCACTAGAGACATTGTTGAGCTATTTGTTACAAAGAAAGCTGAAATAAAGAAGCTTCTTGGGCATAACAAGCAGAGGTTGTCATTGACAACCGATATATGGGTAGCTCCTCATACTAGAGCTAGTTATATGGTTATAACTGCCCATTACATAGATGCAAATTGGAAAATGAGAAAGTTAATCATTGGTTTTAGGAATGTTTCCGATCACAAAGGGATTACAATTTCTAATGTGTTAATTGAATGCCTAGCCGAATGGGGAATTAAGAGGATTTTTAGCATCACAGTAGACAATGCAACATCAAATGGAACTGCTATGCATAAATTCAATGAACAGTTTAGGTTAGTGGGAGAAGATGCCTTGGTATTAGACGGAGATTTCTTACATCTTAGGTGTGCTGCACATATTTTGAATTTGGTTGTGAAAGATGGATTGCAAGAGATTGATGATAGTGTTTCTGCAGTTAGGAATGGAATTCAATATGTTAGATCTTCTGGAAATCGACAAAAGTCATTTGAGTTGCGTGTAGATACTGGAAGAATCAATAGGGGTAACGTTCCTTTAGATGTTACAACCAGATGGAATTCAACTTATCTTATGCTTACTCAAGCATTGAAATTTAGAGTAGCATTTGATAAGATGGCAGAGGAAGACACACCTTACTATGCTTACTTTTTAGAAACAGTCGATGGCAAAAAGAGGGTAGGACCGCCGACATCTAGTGATTGGGATTCAGTAGAAGCTATGTTAAAAGTGTTGGTACTATTCTATAATAGCACCTTAGTCTTGTCAGCTTCTACATCTTCTTGCTCATATAAATGCTACAATGAGATAGTCACAATTGCTAGGAATCTGGGATCGTACAGCAAAAGTATGAATCCAGCTTTACAGAGTAAATCACAGTCTATGCTTGAGAAGTTAGATAAGTATTGGAGTAGCTCTGAAATTAATAAGCTCATCATTGTTGCCTCAGTTTTTGATCCAACGAAGAAGATGAAATTTGCCCAGTTGTGCTTTGAAAAGTTGTATGGTAAAGATAGTGTTGAAGCTAATCTACTAAACAGTTCTGTCATGGACATTTTGGCTAGATTGTTTGAGGAATACAGTGGCTATGTGGAGAAAAATGTTGCAGTTTCAGGTTTGAATTCATCTCAAACACATGGGTCTGGATCTCAATCACAAGATCTGTCAGCTTTTGATGATTTTGGACCAATTGATGTCGAAAATGAGATTGGTTATGAGAGGATGGATTCTCTGTATAAAGAGCTTGTTTCAGAGATATGATTACAAGATTCTAGAACATAATTAGAGATTTATCTAAAGGAGAATGTAGAGAATCCTAATCTGATGGCAGGTTCACATTTTGATGTTCTATCTTGGTGGAGAATAAATGCTTTGAAGTTCCCAGTTATGTCTGCAATTGCAAAGGATGTTCTTGCAATGCAATCATCTTCTGTGGCTTCAGAATCAGCATTTAGTACAAGTGGAAGGGTATTAAATCCATTTAGAAGTTGTTTGACACATTACACAATTGAAGTTTTGATGTGTCTTGAACAATGGTTAAAATGTGAGATTCACTTAAGTGACAAAGGCCTTGTAACAGTTCAAGAAATGTTATCAGACATTGAGATGCAAGATGAGCTTATGAAAGGTACGAAATCAGCATTTAGTAACAGTTTTTTAATTTCCCTAATGTTTACTAACTTGTTCAATGTTTTTGTTTCATAGAGTTTGAAGACTATCAAGAAGCTTGTGACTAAGGTATCATGTAAGAACACTTATGTTTAGATTGTTTTGAACACTTATGGAGCTATGGTGTATGTTTTGAGTTGCTTTGAACATTTGAAATGGATGTTTTAAGTTGCTTTGAACACTTGTGGACTTATGTTGTATGTTATGTCTTATGTTTTGAACACTAGAAATGCATGTTTTAAACACTTGTGATGTATGTTTTGAGTTGGGATTGAACAAATATGGTTTATGTTGCCTCAGTTTTTTTTGCAAAATTGGTAAACACGAACCGGTTCCTATCCGGAACCGGACCCGAAACCTTTTCGGTTCTTAAACGGGTACTAAAACTTTAGATCCGAACCGATCCGGAACCGACAGGTCCCGAACCGGTTCCGAACCGATTTAAGTTCGGTTCTTGTTCGGGTATCAGAATCCTAGACCCGAAATACCCAGAACCGAACCGAATATCTGTATGCCCAGGGCTAAACAACGTCTTTACGACGTTTTTAGCTCCCAAC
Source organism: Lepidium sativum (assembly GCA_023374145.1). NCBI lineage: Eukaryota > Viridiplantae > Streptophyta > Magnoliopsida > Brassicales > Brassicaceae > Lepidium > Lepidium sativum. The sequence continues at coordinate 7,035 of JAKUCM010003114.1, forward strand.
AATTTTACAACGTTTTAAATCTTATAAATTATATAAAATACTATGCATATTACAATTGATATAAATTATATAAACCATATATAAATTATAATAATTTATATAAACCATATATAATTTATATATCTTATAATATATAAATCATATAAACTATTTTAATTGAAATATTATTAATAAACGTCGTAAATAAGTTGGGAAAGAAAACGTCATAAAGACGTTGTTAGTTGCCAACGTCTTTACGACGTTTTTAGCTCCCATTGAGTTTACGACGTTCTATTCTATACCGTTACGGTCCATTTAATTCACTATAACGTCTCAATGAATTGTACCGTAATGGTACATTGAATCCACATTTGCCAACGTCTTTACATCGAATACGTTGTAAATTCGACCCTAAGTTTACAACTCTTTTACGACGTTACATGAATTCCCAACTCTTTTACAACTCCATGTATTCCCTATAAATATAATACCAATTTTGCAACATCATTCCATCATTTCCCACTCCACAATCTCTCTCTAAGGTATCCCTCTCTCCCTTCTCTCTACAATTTTTTTTTTGAAAATTTAGGATTTAGAATAATGTAGGTTGTTTAGAAATTATGTAGTGATTTTGGAATTTTTAGAATTTAGAGTATCCAATTAATGTCTAATTTACGGAACATCCTTTTGTAGGTATAAATTATGGCACCCCGTAAGCATACACGCCGTATCTATTACAGTGACATGTTGTACGGCACCGCATCCTCGGATGAAAAATTCACAGCCATGGAATCCATGATGGATATTTTGGTGGCGGGCAATCCACATCCATCTGCGGCTTTGGAGCTTAGACGTTGGAACCTCGGGATTAGGCATACGGAGAATGTTGAGGTCGATTTGAACGAGCGGGTAGTTGAAGATCAGGACGACCGTAGCTCTGACATGTTTGACGAACTACTCCGTTAAATATTTTGTAATTTGTAATTAAATTTTGTAAAAACATTTTAATTTTATATTTTAGTTTTATATTATAATTTTAATTTATTCATTTCATATTTTTATTTAAATACAAAATATTAAATTTCACAATTTTATTTAAAAAATAATAAATAACAAACTTTAGTCCCTAAATCGATGTAAAATATTTGTCTTTAAATAGTTGTAAATAATTTCGTTGTAAAATAGTTGTTAAAGTTTCGTCCTTAAGTAGTTGTAAATATTTTCGTCTTTAAATAGTTGTAAAATTTTTGCCTTTAGTTAGTTGTAAAGTTTTCGATGTTAATACGTTGTAACACATTTCGACTTTAATACGTTGTAAAATATTTCGTCTCTACTTAGTTGTAAATAAAACGCTGTAAATTGCTTGCTAAGTTTACAACCAACTTACAATGTAAAGTTTGCCATCGACTTTACAACGCACTCTTAATTTTACAACGTTTTTACAACACCTATTTTACGACGTTTTAACAACGTTATTATTGCGTTGTTATTTTTTACAAGGATTTTACGACGTTTTTTGGCTTACGACATGCAAGACACGACGAACCACGTGGCGTCCCTAATTCGTTGTAAAAGGCTTTTACAACGATTTAGGGACGAAAATGGGAGTTGTAAAACCCATGTTCTCTTGTAGTGTTTTCTCCACATATATGCAATCTATCTTTTATTTCTAGCTATTTTGGATTAGGTTTGTATCGGTTTTATTTTCAATTAGTTGATGTATTACCGAATACTTAGTGAATGAAATCAATTTGTTTGACAACAAAAAAGAAAAGAGAATAATGATCATTGATTGGGTTATAAAAGCCAACCCATTGTATTGTACACTTGCACGATTCTCAGAATTTCCAAATAATTGGGAACGAAAAACCAGCTATATATAAGTATTATTAAAATAACAAATCAAACGAATTTATATGAATTCCTAAATTGTATACCCAATCTAATCATTTAGCCTTCTGATCATAATTAGGTGTTCGTGGTAGTTGCTTCAATCGTTGATTAATTTAAAAGAGATGAAATGTATTTCTCTTGTACAATGATTATTTATGTTTTGAGTAAAAAATTACGGAAAATGAACTGTATAATATAATTTAGCAAATAAATACAAAGAATTCAAATGATTTATCTTACATAATTAATTTTTTTTCGAGTTCAAACATTCTGTTTTCTGGTTACTATTCGAATTATCTTTTTTTGGATTGATCACCTTCGCATTTATAAACCTTAGTTTTTTTTATGTCTCTAGAAATATCTCTTGTTACTTAATTATGTCTGGATAGATCGAGATTTATAACATCATTATTATCCTGATCAATCTTTTCGATTCAGTGGGATTTGTTTTATTATCTAGTAAGCACGCTGATTTTCTTGAATCATAACTATAGCCTTTTTTTTATATGTGTGTTGGTTGATAGGTATGCATTTTAGTATATGTTAGACGCGTTATTTAGCTCGATATGCATCACATTTACACCATTATCATCTTGTTGGAGTATAGATAATCTCATTCATACACATTCATATGCATCTGCATACATACTATATTTTGTGAGATTTCAGGTACTGGAAGTGTTTATACGAGGACCCTGAAATGAGATCGAGCCTCATCAGACCCTGGGCATAATCGACTCTGTTTTGAACAAGGAGGAGCGCCTCAGCTCGAGCTACAGTCGAACTCCTGATCGAACCCACCTATGACGCACAGACTCGAGCTACACTCGAGCACCAGCTCAAGTACACTTGCGCACCAGCTCGAGCTACACACTAGTGCTTGAGTCCACACTCGAGCTCTAGCTCAAGTACACACTCGAGCTAACTCGAGTCCACTCACGGCGGGCCAGCTCGAGTGCACTACTTCTCTTTTCATTATTGGGCCAGACTGAAGCTAAAATCCACTGCACACTTGGCCGAGTTTATCTAGGGTTTCGCTAAGAGTTTAGTATAAATATTTTTACATGTTGCAAAAGCCAGATACTAGTTTTTACAATTAATTTTCTTGCGAACTTAGAGCTTTGTAATTGAACGCAACCTTCTGATTTTGGGTTTACGTTTTATGCAATTTAGTTTTACGTTCATCGTTGATTTCATACCTTGTTCGAGTTCTTTATTTATGCAATTGAATTTTAACTTCGTGCTTGTTGTTAAATTAATGAATTCTGAGTAGTCACCTAGGGTTCCTGAAGATGAGTTAGGTCAGCGTGGCGCTTAGGTTTTCTAGGTCGCTTAGGGTTAGTGTTATTAAAGTCTTTTCTGATTTGGTGTTATCATCACTAGCTTCATTTTGATCAATTTGGGCTTGTTCTGAGACGCTTCAACACCGATGAGTGTTCGATAGAGCTTGTGACTGAACCACTTCAGAGATTCACATGCTCAGCTCGAGGGATCGAATGTATAAGGTGCGAATTAGTGTTAAGCGAGTTGCTCGTTCATTCCGTCTAGATTATCAAACGCCTATAGCAATATGGTCTAGTTAGTAGTATATTCGTGTTTGTTTACCACGAGAGTGGACTCATTACTTGTGTTCTTGTTGCCTAGAGACTAGCTTTATTGAGTAATATCAAGCGCCTAGTTAGCTCAAGAGTCACGTTGACCCATGAAACTCACTCCTCGTGATACTTTTTTCTCACCCTGCGTTGATTATACTTTATACTCTATTGTTCGTCGTTTTGTTTGAATTATTTACAACTGTCTTGCTTTGTTTATTTTTATTTTAAAGTTCGAATTAGGTTGTTAGACAAACCTTACTTTGATTGCCTTGAATTAGAATAGTTAAATGCATCTTGATTGATAATTACATTCGCAGTTGGATTGATATCTATTATACTACAACCTACATATAAATATAATAAGATTTGGCAATTTAGTACAAGCCTGTTATCACTGGTGTGAGTCTGGGATTGATTATGAATATTATTACGTAAGCTTTCTTTTATTTTTAGCTTATTTCCGATCGTCCTTGTATTTTTAATAGACCGAAACAAATTCAGACTAAAATATCAACAATGATTAACTAAAAAATTTGTTTTTTTTTCCAATAATTGGGTCAACAAATTCAAGTTACATCCAAAACTCATTCTATAAAATTCCTTTTAATCGATCTAATATGATGGTGGAAAGTCAAATGTATTATGCTATACTCTTCTTAACCACTAAATTAGAAAATATCCGATATTTATTGAAGATGTTATTTAATAATAAAAAGTAGGTAAGTGTTACCGTAGAAAATTACACGGAACAATGTTGAAATGCTTACATGAGTTGACTAGTCTCGATGATTTTTGTTCTTAAATTATAAAGTTAGACTACTATTCTCATAATATAATTAGGTTGTTGTGAATTCGGGGAAAAGAATAATGAATCCCAATTTAATATAATGGTCCCATAATAATATTCTGATAAAATATTTTTTTATAATTAATTTGGTCGAAGAAAAAAAAGAAAAAAAAGAAATGTGTGTGTTGTGGAGAAGAGAGCGCGAGTGGAACTTGTTGGTAGCCAATTGCCGCCACACTTCCTACACATGTCTTTTACTTTTACACAAAAAAAACCATTTATTCACTCAATCTACTTCTAAATCTTCAATCACATGCAACTCTATTAATTAAACAAGTTTATACTACCTTTTTATAATTGCATTTATTAATCAAACCATAAAGTATCAATCAATAATTTAATCAATGGTTGAAGAAGCTAATTAGCTATTTGGCTCCTTTGGATTCCAAACGGCATGCATCACTGAGATTTGTAAACTACAATACGAATTTTATCTTCATTAATAATTTTATTAAAATTTCAGTGCCAAATTCATCTTTGCTTTTGAAAGTGGTACCTCAAAAGCTAAATAAAACATTTTAGGATAGTAATACCATAATTTTTGATTAATGATTATCCAATAAAAAAGAAGTAGAAAGTTTTGAAACAAAGAGTAATGAATTCCACATAGGCAAGCACAAATAAATACCAAATTTGCCCCTAATCTTATAAAGTCCTTTTGACTCCGTAATTAAGATTCAAGCGTCCTTGTCTCGCGGAGCGATACGTTTCGAAGGTACGCTCGCCACGTATCGAGATGCAATAGGTCACGTGCTAACCTCGGTTGGTTGCATCAGCATCCGACGTGGCGATCTCAATGGCCACGTCCTACAAACCTGTTTCGAAAACACCTACCCAATTCCCACACACCATTTTTTATTTTGTATATATATATATATCTCTAAAATTTCTTTAATTATTAGATGATAAAATTTCATTAGTAACTTAAAATTTACTTATAATTTATCTTGGAAAAAAATAATTATAAATATCAAAATTATCATAATTACAAATTATTATAATCACTAAATTAAAAATTACACAATTATTTAATTCTTTTTGTTAATATTAGATGGACAAAGCAAATGACATTTAGCCTAGTGTCAGACGGTAAGTTCATTTAAGACAACGCATTTGCATAACCCGAGATCGAGTACTCATATCTACATTATGTAGGAATTTGACTATTGGACCGACCAATTGTGATCCAATATATTCTGTCGTTGACAAAAGAAAAAAAGACAAAATCCAATTTATTAATTTAAAACATATTTTTCAAAATTCATATTTAATTTACCAAAAGAAACATTGAATCCTAAATATCATTAATCGTTAACCGGATCTTCCCAACAACAATTTAGTATTCTAACTTAAGTTTCATATTTGTAAAACATTTTTCAGAAAAATCGTATTAGAATGAAATTAGTTAAATATAATATGTTGTATATTTTGCAAATAAACCATAATCAAACGGGAAAAAAGAACCCACCCAATACCCAAGCACTTTGTTATTTATATTATACTATTTTTGTATAAAGATATAGAAGGTCGTAATGACATAAAAAACAAAACAGTTTTTAAAACTATATTTCCAGATAAACGATAATAAAACGAAAAAAGAAAGAAAAGAAAGCAAAAGCAAAATCAAAATCAAAACAAGGCCTCGACCTTTCTTTCTTTTTTCCTTCTCATCATCTCCATTGAACAACACCACACAACACACCAGATAATTCTGTGGTGAAACCAGCTCAGATATGAAAATTGAAGCTCCTCGAAGATGCGCAAGGAAGAAGACTGGCTGTGATTTCAATTTTGATTGTTGACGAACGAAGACGGAGATAAGCTTTGAAGAAAATGGCGACGCCGTTGCCAGATTTTGAGGCGGCGAGAGGGGGCAGAGGAGAGGTGTCTTCTTCAACCACGAGTTCTGTGCCTTCTTCTTCTTCGCGTCCGTCTTCTGTGGCGAATTCGTTCTCGGAGGATGCGGAAGAGATTTCCCCGATCCTGATTTTTTTGTTCTTTCATAAGGCAGTCTGCAGTGAGCTCGAAGCTCTTCATAGATTAGCTCTGAATTTTGCTACTGGTGAACATGTTGACCTCCGGATGCTTCGCGAACGGTACCGGTTCTTGAGATCGATCTATAAGCATCACTGCAATGCCGAAGATGAGGTAATGCGAAAACCTGGCCCTCCTCCGTTTAATCTTCTCTTCATTTTCTGGACTACGAAATCACAATTTGCAAACCTGCTTACATTTTGAATTCGTGGTTCAAGACATTTCACATTATTTGCCACATAATATGAACACGATACAATTTTAAGTTTTGTTTTGGTTGATGCTTGAAAACTATGTATATAGCTGCAAATTTAAGAAGACCCGATCCTTGTAACTCCGGAATATGTTTGTTTGTCTCTTGCTGATCATCTTATTGATTTTGTAAGTGCTTTGGAGGTAGGCAATCTACCGCACCATATGTGTATCGTTATGTTATGAGGAGAAACTGATGACTGTTGGAAATCTGTGGATTTAGGTTATTTTTTCAGCTCTTGACATACGTGTGAAGAACGTAGCGCAGACATATTCTCTCGAACACAAAGGTGAAAGCACGCTTTTCGATCATCTGTTTGAGCTGCTGAATTCGGCCACGGAAACTGATGAGAGTTACCGAAGGGAGTTGGCTAGTTGTACTGGAGCACTTCAGACTTCTGTTAGCCAGCACTTGGCAAAAGAACAGAAACAGGTATTGTTTTGTTTCATGTTCTTGTTTTTCTTCAAGCACAGATTTAGTTTCTCTGTTAATTCCAATCAACATAGATCCGATAATTAGGATTACAAATAGGCCTTTATGAATCATTGTTTTTCTTGGATTTCTGACAGGTGTTCCCCTTACTTATTGAGAAATTCAAGTATGAGGAGCAAGCTTACATAGTCTGGCGGTTTCTCTGCAGTATTCCAGTAAATATGCTTGCTGTTTTCCTTCCATGGATTTCTTCATCCATTTCTAAAGATGAAAGCAAGGAAATGCAGACATGCTTAAGCAAAATAGTGCCAGGCGAGAAGCTCCTTCAGCTGGTAATTTTATTAAGATTTAATTCTAAAAGTTGAAAGATTTTGGCTTTGATTGATTTAGTTTCTTCTTGAAGGTTATATTCACCTGGTTGGGAGGGAAAAGCGATACTGCGGCTTCGTGTCGTATTGAAGATTCTCCATTTCAGTGCTGTCTAGATTCTTCTAGCAGTATGCTTCCTTGCAAAACAAGTAGAGCACAGTGCGCATGTGAGGGGTCCAAGGTCGGGAAGAGAAAGTACCCAGAGCTTGCCAAGTATGACTCTTTTGATGCTCAGATGCACCCAATTGATGAGATAAAACTTTGGCACAAGTCAATCAACAAGGAAATGAAAGAAATCGCTGATGAAGCTAGGAAAATTCAGCTGTCTGGAGATTTTTCGGATTTATCTGCATTTGATGAACGCTTACAATATATTGCTGAAGTCTGCATCTTCCACAGGTACTTCTTACATTCTTGTATTTACGATAAACTGAATATATTCAACTATGTATCGGATATCAACTGTGAGACAGTTCAATATTGCGGTTGGTTGGGGTTAATAACTAGATCTTTATTAAAACATAATGTTGGTGGCTGCTTAACCAGCCATTTTCTAGCTGATGGTGTATTCTGTGAAGTTTTAGGATGTTATCTTTTTTCTTCTCATGCATAAGCTCGTATGTATGAGATTGATATCATTCTAAATGGAGTTTTGACAAATTTTGGCATGGGTCTATCAAGGAGATGATGTACCCTTTCGTCGGTGAAGTCTTGCAGAGGACAAGATTATTTTCCCAGCAGTAGATGGGGAGTTTTCATTTTCTGAGGAGCACGATGAAGAAGAAAATCAGTTTAACGAGTTTCGATGTTTAATTGAACATATCAAGATTGCTGGAGCCTCTTCTACCTCCGCTGCTGAATTTTACACCAAGCTGTGCTCACATGCTGATCAAATAATGGAAACTATACAAAGGCACTTTCACAACGAGGAAATACAGGTGAACTATTGCTTTATGTGCTGTGCCATTTGATATGTAAACAGGTGAAAGTATTAAATTTCGGCATAAGATCAGTTGATACCATATGCTATGAAGATCCAATATGCCATTTAGAATGTTATCTAACTTCAATTTGTTTGCAGGTGCTACCCCTTGCACGAAAGAACTTCAGCTTAAAAAGACAACAAGAACTCCTTTACCAAAGCCTATGTATAATGCCCTTGAGATTAATTGAACGAGTTTTGCCATGGTTGGCGGCATCTTTAACAGAAGATGAAGCTAAGAATTTTTTGAAGAACTTGCAAGCTGGAGGTATAATCTACTGTGTTGCATTTCTTGTGAAACTTAACCTTATTTTCATATTTATTAGCTATCTTGAACGATTACATGGTTTGCTTGTGGCCTCAGCACCTAAAACGGATATTGCTCTCGTTACTCTTTTCTCTGGTTGGGCCTGCAAAGGACGCAAAGCTGGGGAATGCTTGTCTCCAAACGGGAGTGGTTTATGCCCTGCTAAAACACTAAGCAACATTGAAGAAGTTTCATGTAATAATTGTTCGATTGTGCCATGTGTGGATAGGAGTAGAGAATCGTGTTGCCAGCATCAAGATAAAAGGCCAGCTAAGCGACCTGCTGTATTATCTTCTGAAAACAAGTCCCCCCCTAACCCGTCAGAAGTTGCAAATGGGTGCAAACCATCTGGAAATGGTAGGTCATGCTGTGTTCCTGATCTCGGAGTTAACAGTAACTGTCTGGGACTTGGTTCTCTTCCAGCAGCTAAAGCTATGAGATCTTCTTCAATGAACTCTGCTGCGCCTGCTCTTAATTCCAGCCTATTTGTTTGGGAAATGGATAGCAACAGTCTTGGTACTGGACATGCTGAGCGTCCAGTTGCCACAATATTCAAGTTTCACAAGGCCATCAGCAAAGATTTGGAGTTTCTCGATGTTGAATCTGGAAAGCTCATTGATTGCGATGGAACGTTTATTCGTCAATTCATTGGTCGGTTTCACTTACTCTGGGGGTTTTACAAGGCTCATAGTAATGCCGAAGATGATATTCTATTTCCAGCTCTTGAATCAAAAGAGACACTTCACAATGTTAGCCACTCTTACACACTCGACCATAAACACGAGGAGAAGTTGTTCGGAGATATTTATAGTGTTCTTACTGAACTTTCAGTTCTCCATGAGAAGTTACAGAGTGATCCTATGATAGGAGACATGGCTCAAGCTGATACTGTCCAGACTGATACTGATACCAGTGACTGCAAGAAGTACAACGAACTAGCTACGAAGCTACAAGGGATGTGCAAATCCATTAAAATCACATTGGATCAACATATTTTCTTGGAGGAACTGGAGCTCTGGCCTCTATTTGACAAGCACTTCTCCATTCAAGAACAAGACAAGATTGTGGGTCGTATAATTGGAACAACAGGTGCTGAAGTTCTCCAGTCTATGTTACCATGGGTGACGTCTGCTCTTTCTGAAGATGAGCAAAACAGAATGATGGATACTTGGAAGCAGGCAACCAAAAACACAATGTTCGATGAGTGGCTCAATGAGTGCTGGAAAGGATCTCCTGACTCATCCTCACCAGAAACATCCAAACCTAGTTCACAGAAAGGTAAAAGCATGGTTGCCTACATGTTTTTCACCAAATAAATATGTAGCTGGTTAATGTGAACCTTAAATGTTTCTGCTTTGGATTTCATAACTCATACTTTGGCTGGCTACTGTAATTTCTCTGTGCTAAATTTGTTTCGCTGATCACAAGTTTATATTCCATATAGATAATGATCATCAAGAAATCTTAGACCAAACTGGTGAACTATTTAAGCCGGGGTGGAAAGATATTTTCCGCATGAATCAGAACGAGCTAGAGGCTGAAATCAGGAAGGTTTATCAGGACTCAACACTTGATCCAAGGAGAAAAGATTATCTCGTACAAAATTGGAGGACCAGGTCAGATTTCTTTTCACTATTTCCCTACACGGATCCGTTAATTTAAATTTTCATTCATACCTGACTTAAAACTTAGAACCCCAAATAAAAGATGCACTTTCCTGTATCACTTGCTTTTTCAAAGCGGAGTAGTGGACAAGGGTGCTCCTCTCTTTTTAGATTTCCCAAACCCGAAATGATCCATTTAGTTTATCTCATTTACATTTCTGTAGTACCCGGATCCTTTGGAATAACATTCATATTAAATATGGGCTGTTGGTGCTTTAATCAGTCGATGGATAGCGGCTCAGCAAAAGTTACCTAAGGAAACAGAAACTGAAGTGAATGGTGATGTTGCACTTGGATGTTTTCCTTCTTTCCGAGATCCTGAGAAGCAAATATATGGATGCGAGAATTACAAGCGTAACTGCAAGCTTCGGGCTGCTTGTTGTGATCAGTTGTTCACTTGTAGGTTCTGCCATGATAAAGTAAGCGACCACTCAATGGATAGGTAATATCTTATGCCAATGACCTTATAAACTCTTTTCTATTGACTTTTTTCTTAAATGATATGGTTTTATATTTGAAACACATTTCAGAAAATTGGTGACAGAAATGCTCTGCATGCGGTGCCTTAAGGTGCAACCTGTTGGTCCCATCTGTACAACGCCTTCATGCAATGGTTTTCCCATGGCAAAGCACTATTGCAGTATTTGCAAACTTTTCGATGATGAAAGGTAAGCAAAAACCAACAGTTTGATGCATAAACGAATCAATTTACCACTGTCAAAAGTAAACTTCAGTAGCTATTCTAACCTTGAGAAACTATTATCTACTTGCAGGGCGGTTTACCACTGTCCATTCTGCAACCTGTGCCGGGTTGGAGAGGGACTGGGAATTGATTTTTTTCATTGCATGACATGTAATTGTTGTCTGGGGATGAAATCAGTAAACCACAAGTGCCTGGAGAAGAGCCTCGAGACAAATTGCCCCATCTGCTGCGAGTTTCTTTTCACATCAAGTGAAGCGGTTAGGGCCTTACCATGTGGTCACTACATGCACTCAGCTTGCTTCCAGGTTTGCAAATCTCTCTTTTCTCTCTCTAAATCAAACTTAAATTCACTTATATCACCTTAAATCAAACACTCGCTGATGCTCTGGTCTTTCAGGCTTACACTTGCAGCCACTATACATGTCCAATCTGTGGAAAATCATTAGGAGACATGGCGGTAAGATGATCCCGCCCCTCAAGAGTGTAATCTACAAATCACATCATTGCAAAGTTCATTCACTTAACAGGTTTCTTTCGCAAACTCCACAGGTTTATTTCGGTATGCTTGATGCACTGTTAGCTGCAGAAGAACTTCCAGAAGAATACAAAAATCGGTGTCAGGTGAGAAAAACTTCTGTTTTCTTAACTACTTGTCTTCCTCTCGTCATAATATGACACACACACAAAAATGTTTTCAGGACATTCTATGTAATGACTGTGAACGCAAAGGAACAACACGGTTTCATTGGCTGTACCATAAATGCGGAAGCTGTGGGTCTTACAATACTCGTGTGATCAAGTCCGAAACTACCCCACCAGACTGCTCAACGTCATCCTGAAAACAGTCTTGAGAGGTTTCAATCACTTTTTTTCCTCGGGTTTTACTTTCTACTTCGCACACCAATGTGAGGAAGGTTTATAAATAAAAAGTCCGTTGATAGAACTTTATTTGTATAATCTCAGCAATATTAAGATTTTCAAGAGTCTTATTTTAGGTTACCATTATACATTTTGGCTTCCTTTGTTTCTGGAATATCCCCATATCATCCCCTTCTTGTTCGCGTCTACATATCCGCTGGTATTTGTTTTTGCATAAGTTGCGACTTTTTCTGTGATGAGTGTAAATAGTTACATTTTTTTGTAAAACTTTTCTTTTATTCTTCTTTTTTGTTTCTTCCTTCAACCATTAATCTGTATTAAGCCTGAACATGATCAGTTCGTACAACGGTATGTAAAAAGTCTGGACATTGATCATCCCAAAGAGTAATTAACCTCATCCCAAAGAGTTGGTTGCTTTGTCTTCTTTTGCTGTGAAAGTACCAAACTTTCAGGTTTTTTCTGCATGGAATTGCAGAGAGTCGTTGAGGGGCATTGGAATTGTGTTTTGTCTTGGATAAATATTGGAATTGTGTTTTGTCTTGGATAAATATGTATATGCTTGTATCTTTATTGGGTAACAGATTAGAGAGAAAAAAAGACATGAGAGTGTAAGAGAAGTGGTTGTGAGTTTATAGTCTGCTTTAAGGGTTTGTGTAACCAAGTACTTTTAGTGGATTCTGAGTTAATCTCGGCAAGACGTAGCGCTTTCCTCACTGGAAACGTGAACTCGTCAAATTTGATGTGTGCTCTGTTCCTTTTCTTATTTCTTAACACACGAAGGTTTGTTCGTTCAGGAGAGAGGCAAGCAAGTTAGAAGCAACTCAGAAGGTATGTTCGTTCAGGAGAGAGGCAAATCTCCAAAAGGGACAAAAGTGTGGGAAGAGACAAGAGCCAAGGCAGATCAACATCCAGGGACAAAAAAGTTTGTTTGATCTGTGGCAAAGAAAGACATTATAAAAAGCAGTGTTATGTGTGGAAGGAAAGAAATAAGAAGGAGAGTAACCTCACTGAAAGCATTGAGCCTTCAAACACAACATAACAGATTTGTGATGCAACAACATTCACAGTTTCAGAGGTGTTGAGCTGCGAATGAGATCAAATCGAGAACCCGTGCATCATGGATATAAGGTGTTCCGTTTCACATGACTCCAAAGAAAGAATGGTTTATGGATCTGGATGAAACAAGGACATGAAGAATGAGGATGGCTAATAATACACCTTCAGAAGTAAAAGGAGTTGGGAGCATAAAAATCAAGAATGATAATAACACCACAATTTTTCTAACGTTAGATATGTTCCTCAAATATCAAGGAACCTGATTTCTATGGGAACACTAGACGGTTCAGGGTGCTGGTTTCAGTCAAAGGATGGGATCCTTAAGGTTAATAGAGGCTGCAATACATTGATGATGGGTAAGAGAACATGTACTATCTATCTTGCATGGAACAATATTGAAAGGAGAAGCAAAATCTGCAACAAGTGCAAAGGATGAGAGTAAATTGTGGCATAGTAGGTTGTGCCATCTTGGTCAAAAAGGAATGGATATATTGGCTAAGAAAGGTTATCTTCAAGCTGAGAACATAAAGAGTTTAGAGTTTTTTGAAGATTGTGTGTATGGAAAAACGCATCGAGTAAGTTTTGGTTCAACCAAACATGTGACAAAAGAGAATCTTGGGTACAGATGTTCAGATCTTTGGGGGTCACCTTCAGTCACAAATTCTCTGGGAAACTGTCTACGGTTACAATAGGAAAATGTGGATCTACTTCCTTAAGAGAAAAGATAAAGCATTCATATCATTTGTTGAGTGGAAGAAGATGGTTGAAAATCAATCAAACAGAAGGGTGAAGACGTTGAGAAAAGACAACGGTTTAGATTTCTGCAGTCAAGAGTTTAATGGTTTCTGCAAGCAAGAGGGTGTGGTTAGACACAAAAGTTGCGCATACATGCCTTAACATAATGGTGTTGCAGAAAGAATGAACAGAACTATAGTTGAAAGGGTCAGAAGCATGTTAAGTGAATCATGTTTGAATAAAAGGTTATGGGCAGAGGCAGCAACAACTGCAGTCTTTGTTATCAACAGGTCACCAACCTTTGCCATTGATTTTTGAGATATCTAAGAAGCTGTGGAAAGGCAGCTTGCTAAAGTACAACTCATTAAAGAGTTTCGGTTGAGTCCAAGAGCAAAGAAGGGTGTGTTGCTGGGATACATGTCAGGTGTAAAAGGGTACAGAGTTTGGCTATTAGATGACATGAAGTGTGTGATCAATAAAGATGTGGTCTTTAAGGAAGAGGTGATGTTTAAAGAAGTTGAGAAAAGGGTAAAGAACCGAAACCATCACAATCGAATGAAACAATCCCTGTAACAATTCTACTAGTATATATTGAAAAAGAAAGGGATCGTGGGGCTACTAAGGGTACTACTGATGACAGTAACACTAAGGCTCATGAGACATAACATGGATTTGATTTAGAGTAAGACTCATGAAGTGACAGCATGCCGCAAAACTTAACAGATTATCAGCTAGCTCAGGACAAAACAAGGAAAAACATCAAACAACTGAGATGGTTTGATAAGTATGGAGACTCAAGATTGGCATATAATATGACCAAAGATGGAGGTCTACAAGAGCCAACAAGTTATCAAGAGGCTTTTGAAGACCCAGACAATTAGTTGTGGATAGAAGGCATGGATGAGGAGATGGACTCATATGAAAAATCACACTTGGGACGCGACCACAAGACCAGAAAACGTAAAAGTTATTGGCTGCAAGTGGGTGTTTAAGAGGAAATCTGGAATTCATGGGGTTGAGAAGCCAAGACTCAAAGCAAGGTTAGTGGCCAAGGGCTACTCACAAAGAAAATGAATTGATTTTCAAGAAATCTTTTCAGCAGTTATCAAGCATGTTTCCATCATGTTGATGTTGTTCGCAGTGACTTGGTTTGACTACGAGTTGGAGCAGCTTGGTTTGACTACAAGTTGGAGCAGCTTGATGTCAAAACAACATTCTTTCATGGAACTTTAGACACTTTGATTTATATGGAGCAACCCAAGGGATATGAGGTTGAAGGAGGGGCATATAAAGTTTGTCTTCTAAGGAAATCCTTGTATAGATTGAAACAGACCCCAAGGTTATGAAATCAGAGGTTTAATTCATTTACGAAAGTTGCAGGGTATTCAAGGAGTTTACATGACAGTTGTGTGTACTTTAAAGGAAAAGAAACAAAGCTAAGGACATATCTTCTTCTCTACATGGATGATGTGTTGATTATGTCCAAGGATAAAGACACAATTAAATAGTTGAAAGAAAGGTTAAAATCTAAGTTTGAGACGAAGGATGTGGGAGATGCAAAGAAGATTTTAGGTATGAAGATAACAAGGGACAGAGAAGCTCATCTCTTAGAGCTCTCCCAAGAAAGCTATCTGCAGAAAGTTCTCAAAATGTTTAAAATGGATGAGAGCAAGTATGCTCTCCCTCCGCTGGGAGCACATTTTAAACTGAGGGCTGCAAAGGATCATGAGTAAGAGGAACAAGATGATGTGATGAAATTTTTTCCTTACGCCCGCGTTGTGGGAAGTATAGTGTATTCTATGATTCAAACAAGGCATGATCTTGCTTATTATGTGGGTGTTATAAGCAGGTTCATGGGAAAGCCATTAAAGGAACATTGGCAAGCTGTAAAGTGGATTCTTCGATAAATTAAAGGGACAATAAACATGAGGTTGTTGTTCAAGAAAGAATGAGAGTTCACAGTAAAAAGGTACTCAAATTCTGATTATGCTGCAGATGTAGATCAAAGGAGATCAATCACATGATACACATTTACAGTTGGAGGTAATGTGGTTAGGTGGAAGTTAAGGTTGCAGGATGTTGTGGCTCTGTATACAACAAAAGTTGAGTACATGGCCCTAATAGAAGCAACAAAAGAAGCCATATGGTTGAATCGTTTTATGAACAAGTATGGGTTCAAACAAGATGCAATGGAGGTGTTTTGTAATTCTCAAAGTGCGATTAATCTGTCCAGTAACTCAGTTCATGACAAGAGGACTAAGCACATCGCAACAAATCACCACTTTATCAGAGACATGATAGTAGAAGGAGAGGTGAAAGTTACAAAGATATCTATTGTACATAACCCAACATATATTTTCACCAAGGTTCTACGAGTTTCAAAATTCCTAAGTGCATTAAAGAAGCTGATGGTTCAAGTGTCTAATCAGAGGATCAAGAATCCGAGATGGAATCAAGCAAATTATAGAAGGAAGAAAATAGTACAACAACACTCAGGCAAGGTGGGGTTTTGTTATATATGCCCAAGTGTTGAAGAGTCTCCAACAGAGAAAGAAGGTTTTAGGCCAAGGTTAAAAGAAAGTCATGAGGAGCTCACGTGACTTATATACAAGACAAGGAAGGGTAGAAGAGTAATTAACCTCAGCCAAAAGTTGGTCGGTTTGTATTCTCATGCTGTGAATGTACGAAAGTTGCAGGTTTTTTCTGCAGGGAATTGCAGAGAGTCGTTGAAGGGCATTGAGATTGTATTTTGTCTTGTATAAGTATGTATAGACTTAGGTCTTTGCTCATTAATAGACTATAGATAGAAAAAAAATATGAGAGTGTAAAAGAAGTGGATGTGAGTTTATAGTATGCTTCAAGAGTTTGTGTAACCAAGAATTTCTAGTGAATTCCAAGTTAATCTCGGCGAGACGTAGCGTTTTTCATATCTGAACTCGTTAAATTTATTATGTGATCTATCTCTTTTCTTATTTCTTAATATACAAGTAAAACAAAAGAGAGATATTGAGAGTATTTTGACAATATAAAGGCAAAAGACTGAACCTTTATACATACTTAATTTACAGTTTCACATACATAAATGCATACTTCTTTGCTTACTTACGACCTGAAGAAAAAGCAGTTGCAAAATTAACCATCTAAGTTAAAAATTATTCTAATTACAGATTTATTTTTAGTTACTGTTGACATTAGGTGTAGGCATATGGTTATTCGGTTCGGTTCGGTTTGTTCGGTTCTTGGTTCTTCGGTTTTTAAAATAATGGAACCAATGAATACTTTCTAAAATTTGGTTCGGTTTCGGTTCCGGTTCCAAATGAATACTTGAAATTGGAACCGAAGAGGAACCAAAATAAATTTTGTTCTCAATCGGTTCCGGTTCCAAATGGTTATTTAGACAAAAATATTTAAAATAACCATTTTGTTACAAAAAATATACACAAAACCGAACTGGAATCAAAAAAATTTGTTTGGTTCAGTTTCATTCAGTTCTTTGATTATAGTTTTTATGCTCAACTAATCTTAGAAGTAATAAAAATCAATTAATAGATTAGTTTCGGTTCTAACTTCGGTTCGGTTCCTAACCAAGAACCGTGGTTCCTGAATTATGGAACCGTTTGGTTAATTTTTAGAAACCGAACCAGAACCGGAACCGAATTTTCGATTCGGTTCGGTTCGGTTCTTCAGCTCCGGTTTTTTTGCCCAGTCCTAGTTGACATCATAATTTGTAGAAAACTGAACGATAAAGTTTAGGCGTTAATCTGAATTTTTGTTTGTGATTTTTATAAATGATACAATTAATAGTTTATAGAATAAATATTTGATAGACAAGAGTAATAATTTACATTTTCTTTGGCTGCAAAATAATTTTTTATTCCAACTGAATAAATATATTTCCTATATTTTCGACAGAATCCTCCCCTAATTTGAATGTAAGCGTATTTAATAACAAGTTATGAAGCTGATTTTAAACCGGTCGGAAAAAGAAAATGAGTACAACGTTACAATCGCGTCCCTAAACCGATAAATTCGAACAAGAAATAAATAAACCAAAAAATAAATATATAAATTTAATTCACAACCAAAAACCAAATAAATAAATAAAAACTTTGAACTTGCTCCAAAGGAAGAGAAGTTCACCAGAATTGTAAAGAAAAAGAAAACCAAAGAAAAGAATCTTCCTACGGCGGAGAGAAACCAAAATCAATCACACTTTCTTCATCAATGGAGCTTCCTCCTCCTCCTCCTCCTCCGCCGGAGAGATCCAAACGCCTCCATAACTTCACCTTACCTTATCTTCGATGGGGTCAGCAAAGATTCCTTAAGTGCGTCAAGCTTCCCCACCACCGATTTCCTTCATTTCCTTCTTCTTCTTCATCTCCTTCTCCCGATCGCGCCGCTCATAGATCTCACAACGGAGGAGTTCTAGGAGAGCTCGGTTCTGGAGACGGGAAGCTGAGGCTCGATCTTGTGTACGATGGGAAACCTAAGCAGCCCTCTGTTCTGGGAAATGGAGGAGAAGAAGGAAGGAACAACAGCGATGTCGTTGTAGCTCGGCCGTGGAATCTGAGGACGAGAAGAGCTGCGTGTAATGAACCAGGAGATGAATCAGCGAGGATCATCGAGTCGTCGTCTTCTCTACGGAGACATGAAATTGGCGTGAAGAGAGGTAGCGAAGGTGGTGATGGTGATGGAGACTCGCAAAACAAGAATGAGAAAGTGAAATTCTCTGTTACTTTGTTAAGAGAAGAAATCGAAGAAGATTTCTCAGCCCTAATCGGTAAAAGACCTCCGAGAAGACCAAAGAAGAGACCAAGAGTGGTTCAAAAGCAAATGAATGTAAGCTTCTTTTTTCAGTTTCTCTCTTTCTCTCTCAACAACACAAAATTGATGTGCTTTGTTGCTTAATTTGATTTGAATTTTACTGGATATATTTGCAGACACTTTTTCCCGGATTGTGGCTAGCAGAAGAAGTAACAGCAGACTCTTACGACGTCCCTGAGCCTGCAGAAACATGAACAAGTTTCTTCAATCTGGGGTCAGCTTCTTCTATCTAAGAAAATGTATCAACTTTGTTTTTCTACTTTTGAATATTTTTCATTGTCGTTGTAAAAAGGAAGAAAAAATGTAGCAATATGCCCAGTTTTAGTGAATGAAGCCATAAACTTGGTTTCTAAGTATTCTTCTTTTGTTGTAAAAGAGACAACTGGGGTTTTTTTTTGCGTTACCAATGCTAATTGTAATCTCCATGGCAATGGAATCTCCAGCTGTTTTCTTATTAACAATAATGCAGCTCTCTGCAACTTTCTTTCATATTTGTTCCTTATCTAGTATTCTTATCGCTTACTGTTAGCAGTTCAGGAGTAACACAGAATTGGTATCTTGTTAAGATTCTGAGAGATATAATAAAAGCTTGTCGGTTCTTATGCATGTTCGTGTCAAAAACTCGTTGAGCAACAATTTTGTTGTTATATATTTTGACAACATTGCAGGGTCAGACCAAGCTTTAGTTTTACAACAACATTGCCCCATTCCCGAGGTTTGATAAACAGATTCCTCTCTCCTTCTCTCTCTCTGGTAAGTCAAGTTAGAAGCACAGTTCCTCCATCTATTGCACACTTGAGTTGGGACACTTGCTACTTGCTGCAAGTAGGTTTTTGATATTGATTTGGTGTTCAATTGTTGACTGTCTTATTGAAATGAACAAACATTTTAGTTACTGTTTTTGTAAGATAATGGAGGGATGATCTTAATAAGCTTTAACAAGCTTCTTGTTGTTGCGCTTCCGTTGTACAGAGAATCCAAACCTGGTAGTAATTGAAAGCCATGATCAAGCTGATAAGGTGACTAGGAGGCTCCAGGTCCAAGACCAATGTAAACTTTGTGGAAAACAGAGAAGAAATAAAGAATAAACAGAAAGTTAAGGTAATGTAAATGATTCAAACTTCTTAAAATCTAATTAGATATTATGTTCTTTTTTCTCTGCCAATGTTTCCTGCAGTAGTGGCACACCACATCCATTATTTTAATTGAAGTTTCAACTCTGTTCGATAGACTTATGTGTTTAATCTCGAATATTATCAAACATCATGATCCCCTAAACATTTCCTTCATCTTCTCATCACCTACCGCATTCACGATTTATCTAACTTTTCGTTCGCAATATAACGGGTCGTCGTTTTGATCCTTGCTCGCCAAGATTGTACTTTGTTTCTTGTTGGTTTCACTAATCTGCTTTTAGTACTCCAGCAAAACGGAGCATCATGGTCTATGTGGAGTCAAACCACCAGCGGATTTCATTTGCTGGTGATCTAGGCCAAACCGAGAAAGGACCTCCTATGGAACAGCAACAACAATCAGGCCCTGTTCGAAGAGACACAACTCTTTTAGAATCATCAAACTCAGATTTTGAGTTCCACATCTCCAGAAACTTCGATCCTGAAGATTCTTCACCAGCTGATGAGATTTTTGCGGATGGCATGATCCTCCCTATCCTTCCTTTCCAAGTAACCACGGCAGCCACCATGCCAAAACGTATCTACAAGTACGAGCTCCCTCCTATCGTCTCTGCTCCTTCCTTAATCTCCTCTCTTTCTCCGCCTTTGCGATTGCCTGAACACTCCAGAAGATACAGCGAGAAGGCAACTCGAGGAAGTGATAGAGGTAGCAGTGTGAATTTGGATTCAGAAGGAGAGAAATCATCGAAATCGTTTTGGAGTTTTAAGAGAAGCTCAAGCCTTAACTGTGATATAAAGAAGAGTCTGATCTGTTCGTTTCCACTTTTAACGAGAAGCCATTCTACAGGGTCAGTGATTAATTCTAAGAGGGCAATGCTTAGGGACAGTAACAAGCATAGCTCGCAGAGACATGGAGTTCCGCGTCCTGGTGGAAATCCATCGTCACATATGCCTCCTTCTTCTTCATCTTCTCCCTCTCTCTGCTGCAGCTCGTATCAGTTTAGGCAACAAAAAGAAGCCCGAAAGAATGGCGTGGGCAGAGGAAGTTTCTCGATCGCTCCGGTGATTGGTGGTCCATCTGCGTTTGGGTTAGGATTCATAGTACGACTCTCGAAAGAGAAGAAAAAGAAGTAATTTTTAGTTTTTTATACTTTTGCTCGAGTAGAAAACATTTTAAAACCAGACTTTTATAACGAACTCGTGTTTCTTTTTTTGTCTCTTTTTTCCTTGTAACGCTTCAACAAAAATTCTACATGTAGATACATTTTTTATCAGATGTGATTTTTTTAATCATACAAGACAGCCAGATGGGTCAAAAATGTACTATAATTTATGACCAAAGAATTGGAATCTACCAAAATTGGTCTGCGAATATGGTACTGAGAAAGAAAATCTTGATAAGAAGAAGATCGACGCTGCCATTGAGAAAGAAGCGTCTTGGACGTACGTGACGCTGTTGTATCGAAATTCACATTGCGATTTTCTAAGAAAATCTGTACAGGAGACAACTCATCGAACAGTTCAAGCCCTGTTCTTCCTTCACCAACATCATCACCATCTTTTTTACAAAAACGCACTCTGGAGACAAAGGTAGTGAGTTCCTGCTGTTGTCTGGCTGAATCAGCTTTCGTTTTGATCGGACAATAAGCAATGAACGGCTTTTCCTCTTTCTGTGAATCGCTGTTGAGCCACATGTCTTCCTGTTGGTCATCGCCAAGTGAAATTGTTTCCTCTTCTACACCAGTAACTGTTTCCTCTTCTACACTGAAGTTACCTGAGTTTGCTCGCACACGAGTGACCTTGCAAATTTGATTGCATCTGTTAGAGAACTCTGATTCAGGCGAGAACTCTTGTTCTGAATTGAGACATCCCTTATGGAACTCATGGAGTGTGATGAGAACTGGAAGTGGAAGAACAGAACCCATCAGTTCAACACCAGGTTGCTCTTTCTTCGACCATTTGCAACTTCGGCTTGAAGGTTTCCTTAGAATAAAAGGTGGTAGCTGTGGGAATTCTGGAACAACTAAGAACTCGAGCGACAGTTTCTTCTTGTCTACCAGAACATCTTCAAACTGAGTAGTTTGAGAATGCAAGCAACAAAAGCTTTACAGGTATTTCCAACTGCAATGCCGAAAACAACTGTGGGTGAATTGATATTCTCGAACACTATGGTTATGGTAGAAGAAGATCTGTCTCTACCAAATTCAGAAATCTTCATCTTTTCACACAACTCCTCATGGCAGATTAAGCTAAAATATTTAGTCTTCTGCAAACCTAATGATTTTGTTCTCATCTTTGAGTCTAAAAACCCAGCAAGCAGCCTGATAAGCCAAATAGATAGAAATTATGTGAATTCTTCTTTATTGCTCCAACAACCTAAAAGAGATTACACAATTGCCTAGTTAATTTGTTAAGAACTAATTTACATATTTATAATTAACTAAACTCTAACAACTTCCTAAAACTACAAAGATATGGATCTTAAGATAGATTGTTAATTCTTAGTCATTGATCCCTCTTCTTCATCAACGATCAGATCTTCGCCAACTTGACTCGGGAGCTTTGCTTCCTTTGAACGCTCACATATGCTCTCCAGGGCATATCAAATACCCACCGGTTTGAACACAGCTTGTCCCCAAGTTGATGGTCTGGAAACTGAGTAACACTGAGGTTTACTATTTCCTCATCCAAAAGCTCATCACTAACACTATCAGTCAATAATGTTTCACTATCATGGACCACAAGCATGACTTGCAACTCCCTTCTTGGACACTTATGGGTCGGTCCCCACGCCCCATCACACTTAAAACATAACTTATTCTTCTGTTTCTCCTCATACTCCGCATGTGACAAATTCCGACGTTCCTTGTGTCTCGACGTGGATTCCGCAACTCCTCGAGAACTAGTGGAGTCGGCAGCCATGTTTGCGGCTACGTTCCTATGTCGCCAACTCGATGTATTAACCGAGACCTGTTTTGTACATAATTGATTCGGACCACGATACTGAGGAATCGGTGATCCCGCCGCTAATGCATCACTAATAATTTGTGTAATGACATCAGGAACCATATTTAAAACCACACTAATCATCTCCGACAAAGTAGGAGGTTTTAACAACTTGAGAACCGTTTGTAATTCCGACTTAAGTCCCTTCTTAAAAATTGCTATCAGATGACGTTCAAATAAATCCGTCATCGGGGCAGCTACTGTTGGAATGATTCCACATATTCTTCAATCGAATCCTCTTGTACTAACGCATGTAGACAATCCACATGTAGCACACTACGACTACGACCAAACCGCAAAAGAAATTTGCTCGTAAAATCCTCTCAATGAATAAACGGAGCTCGACTCACCTCCCAATCAAACCAACTTAGGATTCTTCCCGATAATCCTAATGAGACCAACGAAAATTTTTCTTCAGTAGTATACTTACCCACCGAGAAAATCGATCTACCAAACTTAACCATGTATAGGCATCCGAACCATCAAAAACCGGTAATTCAATATTCTTTAACAAAGTATCTCGGATTACCATCACCGATGATAAATCCAAAGGAGCATCGCTCCCCCTTTCCTCATGTAGAACATTGTTAGGCTCCAAACTACTAGTAGCCACCAGAATTTGAACCACGGCTGTCGACTGTTGTTCCTCGACCTCGCGTGAGACAGCTAACGGTTGCGAAATTGATGCAGCCTGGGAATCGAATAGTTTGACAATGGCAGACAATACGTACCTCTTCGTGACGAGCCTCCGCCAATTTGCTGGAATCTTGTAACCACATCTCTACCTTACTCAAACGTTCTTCGATCTGGCCGAATCACAGATCGAATCTTGCATCATGATCCCCTAGCCGAGCTTCCACTCCCGTTGACGAACTCAAATCTGCAAGATGTGTCATCTTGTACGCAATGTAGTCAGCTCAAAAACCGCACCAATTTATAAGCCAAATAGCTAAAAATTATGTGAATTCTTTTTTATTGCTCTAAGAATGTAAAAGAGATTACACAATTGCCTAGTTACTTTGTTAAGATTTGATTTACATATTTATAATTAACTTATCTCTAACAACTTCCCAAAACTACTAAAACTACGAAGATATGGATCTTATCATTATAAAGATAGATTGTTAATTCCTAACCGTTGATCCTTCTTCTTCATCAATGATCGGATCTTCGCCAACTTGGACATATGCCCTCCAGGGCATATCACAGCCCTTTTGTGTGAGCAGAGAGATAGTTGAGTCCGAGATATTTAAATCGTTTCACAAATTTATATTCGTTGCCATCAGGGATGTACAATAAATTCACCTCGTTGGACTTGCAAGCTGAATCTTTGTGAGCTATTACTTCTAAATATTTTACAGGATCCTGAAAAGCATGGAACTTTACTGCTTCAAGCTTCCCTGAGGATGTCAACTGAATCAAAGTAAACCCAGAAGATTGATCTGATGACCCAAGCCGAATGTACTTGTTTAAAACGCAAAAACCGAGAACAGGAACAATCTTTTTTTCTGCCAATCAGTCCACTCGGGAAGAGACTCCTTCATCATCACTTCTTTAAATACACGATTACTGCAGAGACACTTCCCAACACGTAAGAGTAAATTATGTGGAAGCTCCCATACACAGCATTGAAGAAGGATCTTTCGCAACAGAAGGGAATGTCCATAACAGAACATTTGGGATTGCGTATTCCAAAAAGACCCAATTATTACGCAAGAAGTAGTTGATTCATCTGTCCTAAACCCGAGATCAGAATAGCTATAAACATCCATAAAGCAAGGCTTCTCAACAGCATGCTGCCATTTAAACAAAGGCACTCCTGATCTCTGATCACAAAGAAATACATAGCTCTGAGATGCAAGAATAAAACGAAAATTGTACACTGCTTGGCTTGCAAACCCAACAAACTCTTCTGTTCCAGCCATATTCAGACTCTCAACTTCCAATAAAGACCTCACACTGCAATTTTTAGAGCTTCTGTCGACAACAAAAACAGCATCAGACCGAGCAAGGATAAGCATTCCAAGTCTCCAACCAAATTCACATCCTAACCAACTCGATTTCACTGATTTCCCTTGACCCTCCCAAGAAACTTTCAGTTTGCAACCTCTAAATCTACACTCTATCTGATTCAGACCAAACAAAAAGACCTCACCGTTCTCTAACAAGACTGAACATTCTCCAGGAAGATGAGAACTCCGAGACGTACTCGCAATCGAACGAGGTATCCCAATTCGACTGAAGAAGAACACTGATACGCTCCCAAGTTACCAATCGGTTGTACCAATATCTTCAGAATACGCGAAAAGAATCTCTGGGTTGCCAGAAAGACATCACCTTCGTCCGAACCCCTGACCCGTAAACCACTCGAATCTCCGGTATAAAGCAGTAAGAACCCAATTTGATCGAGGTTACTCCCTGTGGGGAAAAACACCAAGACGGAATTTTTATCGGGGCAAGGTAGAAACTGGAGGCGATTGTAGGAGAGAACCTTATCGGCATCTTCGTGCGGATTGGGATATTGAAGGAGGCCTCGATTTCGGAAGAAACCGATGGGGGGACGCCAAGGACAGAGAGAAAACGCGCGGGAGTTAGGTAAGGGATAGGAGAGAGAATCGGTGGTAAAAATGAAGGAGAAGAGAAGAGTAGCTGCGAACCTGATGGGTTGGAGAAGAAAGGACCAATGGATTCTTCATGCGATGCAAATTTGGCGTCCCCAATCATCTATAATATCCATAGGGGTTTTTGGATCAGCTCGGCGGCGAAACTAGAGAGGCGATTGCTTTCACTATGCTCGGCGTTTTTTTTCTTTCTGATTTACGACGACAATTTCCTAAAGGACACGTGTACGAACAAGATTAATTAAAGATGAGAAGGTTATTTGATCTAATCTGAACCGTCTAAACTGCTGACGTGTATGTTCTCCACGTGTCCGTTAGTGAGCGTGTCATAGCGAAGGCGGGGAACGATTCGGAGCTGTTTACCGACATCCGTCGCTCTATCTCCTCCTCCGTCTTCGTGCATCGCTTTTTATTTTTGCGTGATGTCAGTTTTGGATTAACCCTAAATCAAGGCAAAATCTGATAATCGAGAGGGACCCATTGGATGCATTTTTTGAGGATTCAAGAGTTTAAACCCCTAAATTGATCCTTAATTCGAGAATGAAGCTCCTGGATTGTGGCCGGCCAAACAGAAAACTTTAGTTTTGTAAAAACTTAATCTGAGGTGGGTTCGTTGAGATTATCTGATCAAGTGTCCTTCGTGTTATAAAGACTCTGTTTCGGAAGTTATTGTTCTGGATTGTTTTCTACTTGGTCTACCTCTACGATGCTCTAGATTTGAGGTCATTGATTAGTCTCTTTGTAAATAATTTGTTCAAAGTTTTCCGATTAGCTTTTGAAAGTTGATCAATGAAGCAGTAGAGATCGCATATTTTTTAAAAATTTAGGAATTGTTTTATCAAACCTATCGATCAACAACCTTGAGCTGAATTGCAAATTAAGTTTGCATTGAA
Organism: Lepidium sativum; assembly: GCA_023374145.1. NCBI lineage: Eukaryota > Viridiplantae > Streptophyta > Magnoliopsida > Brassicales > Brassicaceae > Lepidium > Lepidium sativum. The sequence goes on from JAKUCM010003114.1 coordinate 33,240, forward strand.
CTCAATTCTTGTAATCTCATATTATGGTTAACTGTTTAATTTCTTGAATGATTCTGCTGATTGTATCGGACAAACTAGGTCGGTGGCAAGCTAAGGAGTCTCTGGTATGTCGAGCAAAACCCGATATATGCTTGAAGGTTTGGTTAAAGATACTTCTTTTAAATGGTTGCTCGGGAAAAAAAGTTCTTTCGATGAGGAAATCGAGGAGATGGGAAGGTCCCCATCTGCTGGGACCAATTGGATACCCGAGCTTTCTCCTGTCGCCAATGTGGTTGTCCGCAGGTGTTCAAAGTAAGTACCATTCATCTGACTTTACAGGGCTCATAATGGTTTGTCTTGTCTGAATAATGTGTTGTGTGTTGCACATGACGATATGATCATTTTTGAAAGAGTGAATCTAGTAATAGGTTTATTCAGCAAATAGCTTAGAAAAAGATTTACAAGAGAGTTTTAGGCTTCAATAAAAGAAATACTACCATTAGGTAGCCAGGCCACATTAAGACATGTTCAATGCAAGCATTGGATGCAGAATGAGGTTATTATCTATCTGTTTTATATTTATTTGGCTATGATGCAGAATACTTGGTTCTTCTGCAAACGAGCTGCGAGATAGTTTCAAACAAGAAGCAGTTGAATCTCTAAAGCAGCCTTCTCTATTTGCAAGGAATTTTCTAGAGTACTGTTGTTTCAAGGCGGTTTCACTGTCTGTGGGAGTAACAGGTCATCTAGCAGATAAAAAGTTTCGGCGTTTAACCTTTGACATGATGATTGTCTGGGAAGTTCCAGCTGTTGCTAGCCAGGCTTTACTTAGCGTAAGGCTCGTTTCTCTCTTTTCTTCTGCAATCTGTATAAAAATCTTTACTTTATCATGTGTTTGTCCTGTGAACCAGGTAGAGGAAAATGCAACAGTGAGTTTAGAAGCCTTCTCACGGATCGCACCAGCAGTTCCTATAATAGCTGATGTGATCATATGTGATAATCTGTTTGAAATGCTTACTTCATCAACGGGTGGTCGGCTTCAGTTCTCTGTTTATGACAAGTATTTATGTGGTCTTGAGAGGTAAACTTTCTATCCTAGAAGCTGAAGTTCCTTGACTTGAATTACTCTGCAGACATTTATAAATGTCTATTATGGTTATAGAGCAATAAAGAAGATGAGGACTCAGTCTGAATCATCTTTGCTTTCTGGTGTTCGATCAAAAAAAGAAAAGATTCTAGAAATGGACGGGAAGGTTACTACACAACCAGTTCTTGAACACGTTGGAATATCAACATGGCCAGGTATTGTTTGTATTTTTTCAATAGTCACGGTCTTGGCATGTGTACATAGCCACTCACTTTTGACACAATACTATTCAGGTCGCTTAATCCTGACAGACCATTCCCTATATTTTGAGGCCTTAAAAGTCGTGTCTTATGATAAACCAAAGAGATATGACCTATCTGAAGATCTAAATCAAATAGTTAAACCCGAGCTAACTGGTCCTTGGGGCACTCGGCTCTTCGACAAGGCTGTTTCTTACATGTCTTTATCTATGTAAGACTGTGTCTTTTGATGTAATGTTTTATACGAACTGGAAACTCCTTCTGGGAATGATTAGCTAACAACTTTTAATGGCTATCTGTTGTAGATCAGAACCAGTGGTGATGGAATTCCCAGAGTTTAAAGGCCACACACGCCGTGATTACTGGCTCACTATTATACGAGAAGTATTATACGTTCACAGATACATAAACAAGTACAAGATCACCGGTTTAGCTAGAGACGAAGCACTTTCAAAGGCTGTCCTTGGCGTTATTCGTGTACAAGCTATTCAAGAACTCAGTTTGACAAACGTAATTCGTTATGAAAATCTTCTCCCGTTCAATCTCTGCGATCAGCTTCCCGGTGGAGATCTGATTCTTGAAGCGCTTGCAGAGATGTCTACTTCAAGAGAGCTTCGGCGATCAAATAAATCCAAAGATACAGGTGATTTAACCATATAAATAAACACTTGTGTTATATGATTTTACAATATAAAATCTCGAAGGAAGTTAATGTATATGTAATTTATTTATCAGGGACACTACACTCCTCAGCTTCAGATATGGTTTCACAGCTGGGTTCTGTGTTTGGAGGATCAAGTCCTAGGTGCAGAAGGACTGAGACGAGTAGTCTTGTGGTCGGTGAAGTAGTGGTTGGAGATGTGAATCCACTGGAGATAGCAGTGAAGCAGTCGCGTAAGAACTATGAGAAGGTAGTGCTCGCACAAGAGACGATTAATGGAGTCAAAATGGATGGCATTGACACCAACTTAGCCGTGATGAAGGTAAAGAAAAGAAAAAACAGAACAAGTAATTCGAGAGGAATATTTTAGAACATTAAATTGCTTCTCTTTATATTGGCAGGAACTGATGCTTCCGATAATGGAAACCAGGAACTGGATCCTGTCTGTAGTTTATTGGGATGATCCTATAAAGTCAATCGTTTTCTGTCTCTTCTCCACTTTCATAATTTGGAGGGGTTGGCTTATTTATGTCTTTGCCCTCGTGTCTCTCTTCTCTGCAATCTTCATGACTCTCACAAGATGTTTCAGCAAAGAAAAGCGCATGATCGAGCTAAAAGTAACTGCACCTCCTCCAATGAATACAATGGAACAGCTTTTGGCGGTCCAGACTGGGATTTTGGAGCTCGAACAGAACATTCAAGACGCAAACGTAGTTCTTCTCAAGTTCCGAGCTTTATTATTGTCGCTTTTCCCTGAGGTCTGTCTGCTTTCTTATATCCAACACAAACGCTTCTCCTATAGCTGTGTTTACCTGCAATTTGAAACTGTTATTTCAGGCAAGCGAGAAGTTTGCAATTGCGATTGTGGTTGCAGCGACAATGATGGCCTTTATTCCGGGACGCTACTTGCTTTCGTTGGTATTTTTTGAGCTTTTCACAAGATACTCGCCGCCACGGAGAGCTAGCACGGAACGGTTGATAAGGCGGTTAAGAGAGTGGTGGTTTAGTATACCGGCGGCTCCAGTGATCCTCCAACATGACAAGAACGATAAAAAGAAGAACTGATTAAACGTTTATACTTGCACAAACGTACTCTATGTACATTCTTCATATTTATACATAAATGTACTTATATATGCAAATTTTGTGTGTGTGTATATGAGTTAGTTAATTTGTTGAGGCAACTCTTGAATTCAATAAAATTCTTTATTTCCTTCTAATAAGTGAGATGTTTGTAGTAAGCAGAATTAAAGCATATAGTCATAAAAAAAGGGATTAAGAATTAGATAGGTCGATGCCAACTCCTTCTTACTAACAAAACTAGGATGCTACCAATAAGCTATTATATATTTTATCGTATTTTATGTAATTTGTTGAGGTGGTAACAGACTGATTTTGCATGTTTGAACTTTGTATGTCTTATTTTCTGTTTATTATATAAGTACACATTTTTATTTCATACTATTTGTACGTGTGTTATCAATGAGATAATATTTTGATGTACATATCCTAGGATCGAAAGTTAAATAAATTAACTTAATCGATGAGCCTTGTTAGGGTTTAAAGTAAAACATAACTATTTTGAAAAGTTAAGACCTAGAATATTAAACGGAATATCATGTAAAATGATGAAAAGGTAATTTATAGGCGATTAGAAACACACCAATAAAATAATACATTAATTTATTACAGATATATGTTTCTATGTTTTTGGGAATTGAACATAAAAATAAAGTATTTTTAACAGAAGAACAAATCTAGTGGCAGACGGTAAGTCCATTTAAGGCAGCGTATTTGCATAACCCGAGATCGAGTCTCCATGTCTACATTATGTACGAATTTGGTTATTGGGTGGACCAGTTGTGGCCCAATATAATTTGCTCTTGACAACAAAAAAAAACAGAAAAACAAATCAATCAAAAATTAAACAAACACAACATTATATATCTGTAATAAATTACAATAATCAATGGCTAAAATGCCATCTTTTGAAAAAATGCATTCACTTCTCGATTTCAGTTTGTGAAATTATAGATTGTGTGTAAATTCATTATTTGCTTCTTTGATTCGATTTGTTATTCTAGGATTTGAAGTTGTTGATTCTTTGATCTAATGAATTTGCAATCGATTCGATAGATTGCCCATGGTTAAGTTTTTATATTTCGTTAGATTTGTGTTAGTCAATTTTATATCTATTTTGTTGATGCAAGATTAGGTTTTGATATTGTAAATATAGAAATCTTCTTTTTTACTATTAATGGTCATTGATTTTTTCAGGATTTAGTATAATTAATATTTATTATATATTATATAGTATGATGAATAAAAAAATTAATGTTAAAAAAAAAGTACCGCAAAATCTTGAACCACGTTATGCGAATGTAATGTAAACCAGTCACATTTGAATAGCACAGTTTTCAACCCAATTAATCCCACAAATGTTTCCCTAGAACTCTGAATTATAAAGCATATGCTCTTACCCAGTTTATTTGAGTGTCTACTTCATAACTTTTGGCTGTATGCGTTCTCATACCGTTTTGGAGTCTAATATATTATGTCGTTAACAAAAAAAAAAGTAATTTACATTTAAAGACGAAAGACTCTGTCGGCTCCATTTTGTATCTGAAAATACCCCATCCACCGAATCTGTAAAACAAACCCAACCAAAACCCGTATATTGGTCGGTTGCTTTCCAAGAAACATCCAAAAAACACTTATATCTTGTGAATCCTTGATTAGCTGTGGAAAGAAATATCGTTGTTGACTTATAAAAATCAATATTGGGCCCCTGGTGTAGTAAGGGCTCTTCGAGCCCCTACCCATTCCAAATAATCAAATTTTCCTCTATGCAATATCAATCTGGGGTCTAGGTCATTGTTTGTAAAACAAAAAGCATTTCTATCTTTCCAAATGTGCCATATAATCCAAGGAAACATATTTGTTTTATTATAATTTGGAACTCGCCAAAACATATGGTCCAAATTATACCAGACCGAAGTTCACGGAAACCCCCTGACCCTGGCGGAATAGGGGAAAGAGCCCAAACCTGTATCGTTAGCGGACACTTGAATAAAACATGATTAATTGTCTCCACATCCGCACCACACCGTAAACATCGAGGATCAATCCCCAGTCTACGGTGAACTAAATTTGATACACCGCTACAGTACCCGTCATTGCTTGCCAAATAAAATTTTTTGATCTTATCTGGACAATCTATCCTCCATATTGACTCAAAAAGGGTATCAAATGATGGTCCGACCCTACTTTTCTTCCAAACACAAACCCTCCCATACCAGTTTGTATCCTGATTTAACCGTCTGCGTTGTAATGCCACTCCAAATAATCTTGCATTTTCTGATCTATGTTAAATTAGTTTAAAAGACTTGAATTACAACTCTATTTTTTCTAATTCTAAATGAAATTTTATTAAGGTGATAACACCAAAAGAATAAACCGATAATACACGGTAGGGAACATAGTTCCAGTAATATTTTTACCGAAAAAAAAAATATATATAGTTCCAATAATAACGAAGAAACAAAATGCCTAAATATAGTCGTTAATGTGGTAAGAGCCATGACAGACGAAAGAGCTTATCACGACCTGCTTTCTTAGTTAAGGAATTGTTGAGACTTGAGAGATATCAATTTTCGCAATCATTACTTGAAAAATGTAGTTTGGTCTACTTTTTATTAATAATGCTTGTTATTAAATCCCCCAAAAATTAATGTGAAAGCACTTCACAAAAACGATGTTGATTATATCAAGTTTGGATGATATTATCTTAATGAAAATGTTAAAAAGAATTCAACACTTAATTTGGAAAACAGATTTTGAGTAGAAGTAAAGGTGAGGAGGCGAGTTGTTTATCTGATACGAGAGAGTAACAAAATATAACCAAACCGGAAATTCTGCAGCTTCAATTAAACTCTATTAAGCCGAAGTATATAGAAAATGAAAATCCCCAAAAGAAGCTCTATGTTTATGCGTAACTGGACCAAAACTAATCTGTGAACCAACAAAATGTCCATAAGATTAAACGAAAGAAAAAAGAAACTAATGCCAAAAATGTAAATAACTCATTTATTATTGTAAGAAGGCATCGCGAAATTCAGAGGAAGAAAAGAAGAAAAAGAGCCATGAAATCTTTAGGGTTAGTGTGAATAGATGATTACCGGATGACGTGGCGACCGGGAGACGGCTGTTTTCTAATTAATGTGAGAGTCTTTGTTCACTTTTTACGGTGACGGTGACGGTTGGTAAAGATTCCGGAGCTGTTTTCATTAGGTTCTCTCTTCTTGTCGTTAAATGCTGAGCTCATGAATTGAATACAAAATCGGCAAATCAAACGCATTATTGTAAATGATAGCAATGTGGAAAGTCTAGGAGTGGCTTTTATTATAGCTATCTCTGCTCACACTGAGCCACGTGGCATTTAGTTCCAACTTGTCACTTTCCTGCCACGTAACAAATTTATGTAATTAATTAGTTAAGAAACCATCCAGCTTTATATTTATCATCATTTAGGATTCCTATTATTCCAGAAATTTATGGATTATCACTCTTTTTTTATTTTTTCGAAACAGGATTATTTTTTGGGTAGATCTAGGGTTTGGGTAGTGTTTTAGGGGTTTCATTTGTGGAGTTTCCTTTCGTCGGCATCAGAGGTGAGGTTCTCTGTTTAGTTGCAGAGTTTGGGAATAGTGGTGAGGGTGGTGGTTTTTCGAGTTTTGGTGAGCTTCTTGGTGGAGCCGGTTCGCATTTCTAGGTTTTTGGGATTAGATCGAGGGTTGGGTTGGGTTGGGTTTCTAGGCTTTTGTTTGGGGGTTTACAAGCTATTCAGAATCGCTGGTGCTTTCGCG
>JAKUCM010003115.1:0-74504 GCA_023374145.1 Lepidium sativum
GAGACCTCATATTTTGTCGGTTTTGAGCTCATTATCACGGTTATATTTGGGGAATTCGTCGCTGTTTTATTGAGATTTCAGGTCAAAAACGTTCAGAGTTGGAATCATGCTTGAAGGTGGACTTTGGAGAAGTTTGAAGCATTTTATGGTATTCTCCACGAGAGGAAGGATCGATCGATCAACACAAGGGTCGATCGATCAGTGCTTTAACAAGGAATATGCGTACGATCTGAAGAACGACTTGGCTTCTGAGAGATCGACTCAATATCCAAATATCGATCGATCAACACAAGGATCGATCAATCGATTCCCTTCAAAAGAAACCTAATTTCACGATTTTTCAGCTCTTCTTTTTGAAACCTATAAATACTCTTTTCCTATTTAATTTTTGAGAGGTCTTTGAGCTTTTGAAAACGATTTTTACAGAACTTTGAGAGTTTGTAAGCTAGGAAGAAGATCTCTTCACACTTGAGGAGAATTTTTGAATCCTATTTCTATTTAATAATGCAATTTCAATTTCAGTTCATCATGATTTGCTTGGTTCATTGTTCTATGTCTGAGTAGATCTTAGATCGGATTTAAGGATTCTAGGGTTTTAGAATTCACTATTAGGGAACAAATATGATTGATGAATAGATGATTCTCCTTCTAATACTTGAGTTTACTTCTCTGATTTTGATTGATATAGCTTGCGATTCGATAGAAGTCGAAAGTGTGATCTGGTTCTCTGAGGAATTCGACCCCTAAATACTATTACGTTTGTTGTGCATTTATAGTATGATATAGGGTTAAAACTCGTTGTATCAACCATTCGTATGGTTTGAGGCACTTATATCTATATCCAAGAGTCACAAGAAGACTTACCCGAAAGGTGAATACCAAAGGAAGATGGTTTGTCGTTCAACCATTTTAACAAGCATCTTCCATTGGGGATCATTCGGGCTTGTGAAAACAGCAAGAGCAACATCAGAATGGTTCACGTGTGCAACCTGATCAATGTGACATGAGGAGCCACTCGAATTTCCTCACGTATTGGTTTGCTTCTATGTCAAGTTAAGTTGTGGTCTTAGTCGATCTCCCCACCATTCTAGATAGTATATCTTCCAGAATTCAGCAGCGTGACTAGATCTCCCCACCATTCTTCTCACAGTATTCTTTCTAGTTGGGGTTGAGAAGCAACCTGAACTGTGAAGCTACCTCACTTATTACGATCTTCAAGTAACCTGCTAGCTCGCTTTGATCTTCATCCAATGCAACAACTTGATATGCCTCTTCAACAACAAGAAGTTGCTCACGAGACAGTAAGGAAGACTTTACAACATCGCACAATGATTCATCTAACCGGATAAGGAATTGTAGAAGTTTGACTACATATCTCTCACGTGCGATCACTTCCGGAGTCTTCGCCCTTTGAAAGTCTACCAATCTCGTCCACAGCTAAGTTAGCCGACCATAGTAAGCCTCCACAGCAGAACATTTTTGTTGGCAACTAGCCAATTCCATCTTCAAACATTGGACTATTTGTCAATTTTTCACTAAGGAACGCTTTTATATGTGCGTCCATAGGTCATGAGCAATCTTATGATGTGATAGTGAACTGCTTAGATCCGGAGCCACCGTTTGTTTGATCCAAAGCACCACCATTGCATTGTTTGTCCACCAATCTTAAAGATCCTCATATTCATCACCGAGTTTTGGAATGGAACCATTCTGCAAAACCAAACTTATTGCGTGCTCGTAAAGCCAACCACAAGTTCATGGACCACTATTCATAATTAGGACCACAAAGCTGAGGTTGTGAGATAACAACATCCAGATTTTTCTCGTGGGACAAATCATATACCTTCAACAAGAGTTCTCAACCCGTGCGCTGCCAGCATCATTTCCGGTAGAGGCGGAAGCATTAGACTGAAGTTCATCCATTGAAAACAATCGGAGAAAGCATGGAAGGATATCGAGAGTAGACACGAGATCGAACACAAATAGAAACACGAATCCCAATAGAGTAGTCGAGATTCGCAAGGTCAACGAGTAGAGAAATGATAAAACATAGTAGTTCACTGAAATAATCGAAACTAAATCTAAAACCAAGAATATGATTAGATTAGTTCCTGAATAGTTTCCCTGACAAGAGTTCTAACTCCTAATGAATACCCGATATCTGATTGTTTTAGTTATTTGATTACATTTGTGTTTAAGTTGTTATTATTTACTTCTCTGATTTTGATTGATATAGCTTGCGATTCGATAGAAGTCGAAAGTGTGATCTGGTTATCTGAGGAATTCGATCCCTAAATATTATTACGTTTGTTGTGCACTTGCAGTAGGATATAGGGTAAACTTGTTGGATCAAGTTTTTGGCGTCGTTGTCGGGGGAACCATTAGTTGTCTTTTAATTTTTTGTTTATAGTTTCAAGTCTATATCGTTACTTACATTTTTCTTTTTGTTCCTTTTCAGGTGTATGACTAGAAGTCAAGGTTTAGAAAATCTATTCAACACGGGACGAGAAAAGTCAATGCACGGGAAACAAAGAAGGAAGAGTTTACTTTTGTTTTTCATTTTTCCTACTTTTCCTCTTTTCTAGTTTTCCTCTTTTCTACTTTTCATTTTTCCGACTTTTCCTCTTTTCTACTTTTCCTTTTTTTCTCTTTTGTATCTCCTTCTGTATATACACTCATTGTAAGATAGTTTATAATAAGAAGAAGAAGAGAAGAGTCTTCTCTCAAATTCTCCCTTAATCCAAAATCAAATACAAAGAAGTGTTGATCAAAAGCACTCTCATTTATTTTATGTTTATGTTAGTAGCTTCAATGTAGTTTTAGGAGTAGAGTTCGTGTAAGAGGTTGTCTTATGGCAGTCGTGTTCAATCTAAGCACTTCTAAATTCTCCACTAAACTCTTATCTTGTTTTTGGTTCATTTATTCTTAAGTTGAAAGAGAAAACCGAAAAGCTAGGAATATGAATCCTCCAGAGAATCAAGCATAGAATTTGCAGGATATTGCCACAGTGGCACAACAATTGCAGAGAGAGAGTTGGCTGAGATTAGGAGAGCACGAGAGCCTGCTCATTGCAGAGCGATAGGTGACATGGACACTCCACACACCCACTATCAAAATCGATCAGCTATTCGACCTCCTGCGATTGAGATGAATGATTATGAAATGAAACCTCAACTTATTGGGTTGGTTAAGCAGTATGTCTTCAATGGACTTCCAGGCGAGAACCCTATGGATCACATAGAGAATTTTGAAGACATATGTGGCACCACAAGCTCTAATGGTGTACCTACTGATCATGTGAAGTGTAAGATTTTCCATCATTCACTCTCAGACAGAGCTTCTAGGTGGTTGCATTCATTACCTCCAGGATCACTCACCACATGGGCTCAGTTCGAGCAGCGTTTCTTGATCAGTTCTACACTAAGTCCAAGACTGCAGCTCTTAGGAGCAAGATTTCATCGTTTCAGCAACGATCTGGAGAATCTCTGAATGAAGCATGAAAACGTTTCAAGGAGTATCAGCGAGATTGTCCACACCATGGGTACTCAGACAAGCAACTTCTCAACACTTTCTATAGTGGAATTGAGTAGGAGTACAAGAATTCCATGAATGCTGCGAGCAATGAAGACTTCATGACTAACACTTGGGATGAAGCTTTCACTCTGATTGATAACTTGGCTGCAAGTTTTGGTACTCATTGTCCAGAATATGATCGAACTAGGAAGGTGAACAGTCTGGAGATTTAGATGATTGATGACATTGCTGAAAAGTTGGATATTCTGATCCGAGCAAATTCGGGTAATCATAGGAGTGTGAGTCAAGTTGAGGACATCAGAGAAGTGGCACAGTTTCAGGATGATTCGGTTGGTTCTGAAGACCAAAGGGAGGTCGATTATGTTAACTGGCAGAACAGGGAGCAAAACCCAAACTACCTTTCCTACGGGAGCACTAACATCGAGAACCCTCAGGATGATACTTTTCCAGCATCCACATTGCCTCAAGGATCACCTTTTCAAGGAAAGCCATTCCTTCAAAATTCAGATCAGAGATGGGGTAATCAGAAGTTGTTTGTTCTGAATGCAGGAGGAAGTAACTAGCAAAGGCCATATAAGCCTTATGTACCCCCGCCGATGCAGCAACAGCCTTCAATAGCAACTTCAGGAACATCAAACGAAGAGATTAAGACCTTAATTCAGCAACTTGCTGTTGAGCAAGGGAGCTTAATGCTAAGATGGACAACATGTACAATAATTTGAATGGGAAGTTTGAGTCAGTTTCTATGCATATCAAGAAGCTAGACACCCAAGTTGCTCAGACGGCTGAGGCTATTAAACGTCCACAAGGAGCTTTACCTGGAAAAGTTGAGAAGAATCCCAAGGAATCTTGCAAGGTGGTCAATTCTGAAGTAGGGAGTTCAGTTGAGAGTAAGTACAACCCTCCTATTTCATACCCTAAAGAGCTTGTAAAGATAGAAGATCAAGGAGAGTTCACTATAACTTGTCGAGTTGGACAGCTAGTTTTCAGCGATGTCTTGTGTGATTCTGGAGCTAGTAACAATGTGATCTCTTTGGAGACTATGCAGAAACTCGGTATTGAACTAATGCAAGAGCATCACTCATTGGTTTCTTTTGGAGATGCATCTTCTAAGGTACCTAGAGGAAGACTTGTTGACTTCACTCTTCTGGTTGGGATGGCAAGAGAAGGAGATGTTCCGATCTTATTGGAAGGCCATTCCTCAATAAGTTGGTGCTAAGTTAGACTTCCTAAGTCAGAGAGTTGTGTTGCAGAACGTGGACAAGAATGTTTCATATCCTATTCGATCTTCATAGAGTAATTTATGTGGGATGATTCAAGATGATAGAGGGAAGCAAGTGAGCACTGAATCATTGAATCAGGTTGCAGTATATGGTGAAGAAGACAGTGATTGTGATGAGGAGTATGGATTGCTCCGTGAAAAGGAGAAAGACTCAGCTGAATATCAAGACACTTGTATCTTTTATCGTCTTAACAAATTCTGCAACTATGATGTTAAGGGTTTTTTTTATCAAATTTTTTGCAGGTAGTCTTGGCTTTGATACTTCTGGAATCTACATGGTCAAAGAGATATGTCGGGATGGAACTGTTGCATTGTTGGATGCTTCAGGAAGGACAATCCACAAGAAAGATGAACAGTTGAAGAAGTTCATCATTGAGGAAATTAGTGTCCAAGGAGTGAACAAACCTTACTCAAGCGGTTCCGCCATCTGAATGGCATCCGAGTCAAGCTAATGACAGTAAAAGAGTGCTGAGTGGGAGGCAACCCACTATTAGGTAGTTTGTTTTTCGTTTTTCTTTTAGTTTGCATTCATTTTTGTTTTCGTGTTTTTGTTCAAAGTAGGAAGCTGTCGGAAAGCAATGATTGATCGATCCACTCAATGATCGATCGATCCACTCAACGATCGATCGATCAATACACAAAATAGGCTTGCTCACGATCTGCTTCCCGACCGACCAAGCATAGCCCGAGCAATCAAAGTAGAAGACCGCACGATCCAGAGAACGACATGCTAAAGATAGATCGATCGAGCAATGGAACAGTAGAAGACCACACGATCCATTTCCCGATTTAGAAGGTAAGGATCGATCGTTCTTTGCTCTCGAAAGCACCGATCGATTGATCAACATAAAGATCGATCGATCCTTGACCCAGGTTCGTCTTCTTAAACGCGCAGAACGGTTAAAATCGAGCATTATTTCTATTGCGAAAAATTTGAAACCTTGATTTCTCTCTCGTTTTTCATCCGTTTTTAATGATTCAAAAGCCTAATCCGCTTAGAATTTCACCATCTGTCTGATTATGTGTTTCATTACTTCGATTAGCAAAGGTATGTTCTCTAAATTCCAATTTTCTGTCCGATTTTGGAAGCTGAATTGGGTTAAAGGGAACTTGCTTCCTTGTTGATTGATTAACTGATGCACATGCCTTATTCTTACATGAATTCGACTCCCTCTTGCTGTTTGGATCATTGAATTTCAATTAGAGATTGCTTGTTAGGTTGAAGGAGAATTTCTAGAGGAATTTCGAAATTTTTAGGCTTGATCTTGATGATTGTAGTTCGATTGATGCATTGCTGGATGTTGATCTTGTTTGATTGAATAAGCAATCGGACCACTGATCATTTGTATGCCTAAGTTATCGAACTCTTGTGAATTTTCTCGATCACAAACTCATTTTTTGGTTATGTCTCTGTTCTTTCATTATAGATGGTTCGAACATTGACTACTAATCCTAAGAAGCCTACGAAGAAGGTCCAAGCATCTTCAAATCTTCAGCGTGGTCAGTCGTCGCAACAGCATGATGATGCACCTAGATATGGACAACTTGGTGAGTATTTGCCTTGGCCGAGACCAAAATAGACATATTTTGTTGATAATGTGGCTTGCAGGGTTACTCCTTCTTTTGTCAAGAATACGACAGTATATAAGAATAGAAAGGAAGGAGATGGTTGGAAGAGCTTTCATGAAAACTTCTATGATCAGCTCCTCACTAACACTTTGATTCCAACGAAGTTCTTTTGCCGTGAGATATTGCATCGGGTGGGGATTCTTGAAAATGTTACTAAGCTGCTTGATAATCTTGGTTTGACCAAGTTCTGTTTTGATTCTTATCCACTTTATCTGCAGGTCATTAGGTAGTTTTTAGCGACATGTGATCTACATATGTGTGATGATCCTCACGGTCTGGTTTATGCTCAGTTGCTCACGTACTTATATATAAGAGCTCTTTATATGATCACCATTCAGGAGTTGTGCCAGGTTTATGGTTTTGATGAGTATGCAGTTGGACATAAACCATCGAAGAACTCTCCTCCGAAGAATGCATTATGGTACTTGTTGTCTGGTGATGGGTATCAGGGTAAGTCTTTAAAGCTTACTCACATCAGGAATCCTACTATTAGGATAGTTGCTAAGCATATTGGTTCGACCATTCTAGCTAAGGAAGAGTCATGCATTGTCACCAAATCTCAGTTGGAGTACTTGCACAAGGCCATCTATCCTTTGGTACCGGATCTTTACCAAGATCCTACTTATGCTATAGGTCCTCCTTTGAACATCAACTGGAGATATCTATTTGCTAATGAGCTGATTAAGCGCAGATTTAGAGGTGACCCGAGGAAGGGACTAGTTGAGCCGATTGGTAGTCTCTTGACACCAATTTTCAGATTTCATGGATTAGATCTCAGTTAGACAGAGGTTGTGCAGAGGATTGATTTGATCGATACAATTGCCTTGACCAGATTTGGATACTTTTTGGAGAAGAAGCAGAGAATTTTCTTCGATGACACACCACAGATGATGTATGTCACCCTTCCAGCTCCTCACATCACTTCAGTTACATGCAGAGAGAACGTGGAGTTCCGGCCAGATTTGTTACATCCTGAGATTTTCGGCAAGCTTAAGGAAAAGGAAGCCGCTTCCACTTCTGCTCCGTTCGCACCTCCAGCTCCAGCTACTCAAGATTCCGGGTTTTTGCTTCCTGAGTTTCCTGAGGAAGAACTTGGAGTACCTCATTACTCACCAGACTTTACGGATCAGCAATTTCGAGAGTGGCAAGTCGAGAATGAGAGGAGGAAGAGATCGATTCAGCGGACCATTTGGAATGCTTTGAGGAAGATCCCAGCTTCTTTTTGTATGAGTGCACCTGCAGCTGATCACGATGAGCATTTCTCTATGCCTACTGCGCCTACTAGCCGACCTGATGTTGCTGGACATCAGTCTGATGATGATGAGGAGGATGATCAGCCATTCGAGCGTCGCTTTCCTTACCGTCGCAGAGCACCGGGCGACCGCGATAGCCAGAGTCTTGAGTAGCTTCTTGGCTACTTCCTACCTTTGTTTCAGTTTCTTTTCATTTTATTTTAGACTATTTCTTTTTGCTTTCTTTTGTTTCTCATGCGTTTTTATGTCTTCATTTTTTTTTTATTTTTACATCAAGACGGTGTAAAGTAAGTCTGGGGGAGAACACTTATTGACTAACACATTTTTTTGTTTTGTTTCTTTAGCATTCTAGATTTTTCAGACTATTTCTTTCACTTATTTCTGTATTTTGAGCTTTTGAGACTGACATTAGACTACTTGATTTTTGATTTTCTCAACATTTTCTTGGACACAGTATCGCTTGATTTGCAATTTTGTCAGGAATCAATCAGGCTATTGGAAAACCTAGAGAAAAAGCAACACTCAGTTTCAGAGCACATTCATCTCAACTTTCAGGGATTTCATGCTAATTTCACACCTAACCTGACTTAATCCTCTCGTCAAGGGAATTGGTAATACATCAGGTATATTCCTTCTCTTTACTTAATGAAAGATGTTCCTTGTAATTTTGGTTATGTTTCTCTCTTCATTATTTTCAGGCATTTTAAGGCAAAAATTATGATGGTACTCAATCTAAGTTTTTGCATAAAATTAGCCTAGGGTAAAAGTTTCCCAATGACGCTGCGAGTTTTTAAAGTGAATTGGACGTTTCTGAGGATCCATCCAATGACATAATCATTTTCACTTATTAATTAGCTTACTGAAGGAAACTCTAATAAAGCAACTCACATATACTCTTTAGTTACCAAAGAATCAACCAAGTAATTAAAAAGGATACCCTAAGCAAAACTGGGAAGAATTGATTTTATGAAAAGAGAGAGATGGAATCAGATTTAAGGTAGTCTAGAGAGTAGAAGTAGGAACTTTTCGCCTCTTGATCGATATTCTCTCGAATGAGACTGCACTTAGATTTATTAGGAAGTCAGTATGGGGAATCTGATTGTTTGTTTTCAATAGTGACACGAGATTGTTATGTTTGCTAAGTCTAGGGGAAGTACAAGATAGTCTCGATTTTGATAAGTAATATTCTTGTGATCACTTTGGACTTGAAATGCAGTATCTAGAGAGAGTCATTTGTCTGATGAGATGTGATCTTCCTACAATCTTTCTTTCTTTGTTTGAAGACAAGTAGGAAGCTAAGTCTGGGGGAATTGATGTTCCTCATATTTTGTCGGTTTTGAGCTCACTATTACGGTTATATTTAGGGAATTCTTCTGTGTTTTATTGAGATTTCAGGTCAAAAACGTTGAGAGTTGGAATCATGCTTGAAGGTGGACTTTGGAGAAGTTTGAAGCATTTTCTGGTATTCTCCATGAGAGGACGGATCGATCGATCAACACAAGGGTCGATCGATCAGTGCTTTAACAAGGAATATGCGCACGATCTGAAGAACGACTTGGATTTCTGAGAGATCGACTCAATATCCAAAGATCGATCGATCAACACAAGGATCGATCAATCAATGCCCTTCGAAGAAACCTAATTTCACGATTTTCAGCTCTTGTTTTGAAACCTATAAATACTCTTTTCCTATTTTATTTTTGAGAGGTCTTTGAGCTTTTGAAGAACGATTTTTACAAAAGTTTGAGAGTTTGTAAGCTAGGAAGAAGATCTTTTCACACTTGGGAAAAATTTCTTAATCCTAATTCTATTTATTAATGCAATTTCACTTTTAGTTTCATCATGATTTGCTTGGTTCATTGTTCTAGTCTGAGTAGATCTTAGATTGGATTTAGGGATTCTAGGGTTTTAATAATTCAATGTTAGGAAGCAAATAGGATTAATGAATAGATGATTCTCCTTCTAATACTTGAGTTTAATGCATAGATTAGCTTGATCACCTAGTCGATGATTTTAAGTTGTTAACTTTCCAGAAGTCTGTTAAGAAGTAGAACTATATTAGAAAAGCAACTCCTTCACTACCAACGAGAGTTGATGCTAGGTTGGATTGTGGGTAATTGAACCTAAGCGATAAACCCTACTTGTAATATGAAACCAACGAGAGTTAGGACCTTTAGACTATTAGTAGAGGGGTGAATTCAACGAGAGTTGGTTTATCTTTATTTATGTTCAAGCCGAGAATATGATCAGATTAGTTCCTGAATAGTTTCCTAGACAAGAGTTCTAACTCCTGAATGAATACCCGATATCCGATTGTTTTAGTTATTTGATTACATTCGCGTTTAAGTTGTTAGTATTTACTTCTCTGATTTTGATTGATATAGCTTGCGATTCGATAGAAGTCGAAAGTGTGATCTGGTTCTCTGAGGAATTCGACCCTTAAATACTATTACGTTTGTTGTGCATTTATAGTATGATATAGGGTTAAAACTCGTTGTATCAACCATTCGTATGGTTTGAGGCACTTATATCTATATCCAAGAGTCACAAGAAGACTTACCCGAAAGGTGAATACCAAAGGAAGATGGTTTGTCGTTCAACATTTTAACAAGCATCTTCCAATTGGGGATCATTCGGGCTTGTGAAACAACCAAGAGCAACATCAGAATGGTTCACGTGTGCAACCTGATCAATGTGACATGAGGAGCCACTCGAATTTCCTCACGTATTGGTTTTGCTTCTATGTCAAGTTAAGTTGTGGTCTTAGTCGATCTCCCCACCATTCTAGATAGTATATCTTCCAGAATTCAGCAGCGTGACTAGATCTCCCCACCATTCTTCTCACAGTATTCTTTCTAGTTGGGGTTGAGAAGCAACCTGAACTGTGAAGCTACCTCACTTATTACGATCTTCAAGTAACCTGCTAGCTCGCTTTGATCTTCATCCAATGCAACAACTTGATATGCCTCTTCAACAACAAGAAGTTGCTCACGAGACAGTAAGGAAGACTTTACAACATCGCACAATGATTCATCTAACCGGATAAGGAATTGTAGAAGTTTGACTACATATCTCTCACGTGCGATCACTTCCGGAGTCTTCGCCCTTTGAAAGTCTACCAATCTCGTCCACAGCTAAGTTAGCCGACCATAGTAAGCCTCCACAGCAGAACATTTTTGTTGGCAACTAGCCAATTCCATCTTCAAACATTGGACTATTTGTCAATTTTTCACTAAGGAACGCTTTTATATGTGCGTCCATAGGTCATGAGCAATCTTATGATGTGATAGTGAACTGCTTAGATCCGGAGCCACCGTTTGTTTGATCCAAAGCACCACCATTGCATTGTTTGTCCACCAATCTTAAAGATCCTCATATTCATCACCGAGTTTTGGAATGGAACCATTCTGCAAAACCAAACTTATTGCGTGCTCGTAAAGCCAACCACAAGTTCATGGACCACTATTCATAATTAGGACCACAAAGCTGAGGTTGTGAGATAACAACATCCAGATTTTTCTCGTGGGACAAATCATATATCTTCAACAAGAGTTCTCAACCCGTGCGTTGCCAGCACTATTGCCGATAGAGGCGGAAGCATTAGACTGAAGTTTATCCATTGAAAACAATCAGAGAAAGCATGGAAGGATATCGAGAGATCGAACACAAGTAGAAACACGGAATCCCAATAGAGTAGTCGAGATTCGCAAGGTCAACGAGTAGAGAAATGATAAAACATAGTAGTTCATTGAAATAATCGAAATTAAATCAAAAACTTTGGGATTTAGGTTAACATTCAGTTACCTAATTGTGTAGAATAGTGTTTTTAATCATTAATCACGAAGCCTTAGATACAAGGGTATAACCAAATTACAAAAGAAGGTAATGACCAAACTATACACTATGATGTTATAATTAAATACCTAATCCCTATAATTCCATTATAGTCCCTACTTTGTTTTTTGTTTTATATTCGGAGGTAGAGATAGATTATCGTTGCTTGCTGGGTTAATCAAGTGATGTTACTTGGGCTTCAATTCGTTTTGGCCCAAAATTTCACTTCCTTTAGATCCATTAGTCTGAACCATATTGTTCTTGGACATCACCTCCTCTAGTATCGACGTTAAGAATATAGATATAATGAAGAAACTTTTTGAATATTTTGGGACAGTGTGTATGCATCAACGTCAATAAAATATTAATAGTGTACACCAATAAATAGTCACTAGTTTGTTGAGTATAATAAAAGCCAACTAATAATCAAGACTGCCCATTTTGGTTAAACCTTCCCAATATATATTTTCTTAAAATAGATAATTTAAAATTCGGGAAAATTAGGAATAAAACTACAAGAAGAAACTTGCTATTGGCCACTCACGAGTCACTACTATACCTTTTAAGTGTTCCCAGTTTCCCAAAAATCTTTCTCTTTCAAGTTTATATAACATGTGATCTGAAGATAAGTCATTACCACATATAAATGTGTTTAATATTCCCCAAATCCTGAAAATTGAAAATCCTCAAAACTCACAAGTTCTGAAGTTTTCCTTGGGTTGTGTATAAAGAAAAAATATAAACCAGAAATCAAGCATGGATTTGAAGAGAAGAATGGTGTTGTCATGTTGGGTTCTGTCTGTTTTGTTTATAGCAACAACAGCGTTTCGTGATAAACAGCTGTTTGAGCCGCATGAAACGGAAAACGCAAACGCGATGTCCCCAGTGATGGAGAGAGGGTTACAGACGCAGCGGCCAGAACATATAAACGCTTATGCGACGATGATGTACATGGGAACACCAAGAGACTACGAGTTCTACGTTGCGACACGTGTTTTAATCAGATCGCTCAAAGGCTTCCAAGTGGAAGCTGATATTGTCGTTATAGCCTCCCTTGATGTTCCTCTCTACTGGATTCGCACCTTGTAAGTCTCTCTCTGCTCATCTTCGTCCTCTCTTTTTTATTATGTTTTCTCAAAAGGCTTCAGTTTTAATTTGTAAGAAAAAGGGGAAAAAATCTATATTTCTTTTCGTAAGTATTTAAGGTAAAAAAATTGAATGTGCTTTTTCATTTGAATTAAGCAAAAAACATTTTTTCTATGATAGTTTTCCACCTTATATAAAGTATAAAAATTTCGTTACTTTTTTTTTGTTGCACATTAAGAGCTAAAAAGATATCATCTGTTTTGGTGCATTGAAGAGCAGCAGTGCGGGAAACAACATAGAAACAGTTTTATGAAATTTGAGATTATTCATTTTATATTTATATTTAGATTAGAACTTAGAAGCAAAAGAGATAGCAGAATCACAAGAATATGCTTAGGGAACCTTGGCTCTTTAGTTTAAAAATAAAAATAGAGAGAGAATTATAAATTAAAGTATCTGAACAAGACAGTTAATTTTAGTTGCAGACGTATTTTTACGACCTTTTATTTAAAGCTTTCTCACATTTTCCTCTGTTTTTGATAGAGACTATCTCAGCCTCTCAGCTATAAATAAAAATCATAATATGTTTTTTCAGTTTTTATTTTAAATATATTTGTCAGTGAATTGTTATTTTCAATTAATCTCTTATTCAATACTTACATGTCTTAGGTGGCAGATTTGGTGTTTTTTTTGTTAGTGAAAGGGTGTATTTAAGAGATTAGATGCGTAAACAATATTAGTGGATTGCTTATTGATTTTAATCTTAAAGAGATAAGAAAAGATATCATTGTTAAAACGAGTAAATGTGCTGTCAAATATCTTATTCTAGTAACTTAAAGTTTCACACCTTTTCAGACTTTCTTTTTGTTGGTTTCCCTTTCGTGGAAATGAACCAAATATATGAAATATTCAGGAAATTTATTGCATGATATTTTGTTTATTGTTCTTGCTTATATAATTTATACATAATACAAGAAGTGCTTATTAATATAATTCTTTTAAGCAAAGTTTCATTAATATAATTCAGTAATGGGGTATGTAGGGAAGAAGAAGATGGAGCTAAAGTAGTGAGAGTAGAGAATCTTGAGAATCCATACAAGAGACAAGACAATTTCGACAACAGATTCAAGCTAAGTCTAAACAAGCTATACGCTTGGGCTCTCTCTGACTATAGCCGTGTTGTTATGCTCGACGTCGACAATCTCTTTCTCAAGAACACAGACGAGCTCTTTCAGTGTGGCCAATTTTGTGCTGTCTTTATCAACCCTTGCATCTTCCACACTGGCCTCTTCGTCTTACAGACATCAATGGAGGTGTTTAGAGACATGATTCATGAGCTTGAAGTAAAAAGAGATAACCCTGATGGAGCTGATCAAGGCTTTCTAGTTAGCTACTTCTCTGATTTACTCAATCAGCCTCTCTTTCATCCTCCTTTCGGTAACAATACCGCTGCGCTTAACGGACATTTTAGGCTTCCTTTGGGATATCAAATGGACGCATCTTATTACTGTAAAAGCTACTACTACTAATTTCTACATTTCAACAAACCCAAAAACTTAGATACGTTTTCCTAATCATTTCTGTTACTATCTTTATTAGACCTTAAACTCAGATGGAACGTACCGTGTGGACCAAATAGTGTGATCACGTTTCCAGGTGCAGTTTGGTTAAAGCCATGGTACTGGTGGTCTTGGCCAGTTCTTCCTTTAGGCCTCTCATGGCACCACCAGCGTAGCCACACCATAAGGTACACGTTTGATTTTATTACATTCCAAAAACCCAAACTAATACTAGTAACTTTCAACTATAGTTTGTAAATCCCATTGAAAATAATGTATTGCCAGTCTTAGGATTAGGCTTGGTTTCGACTTCTGATTATCCCGTATACATTTGGATTAGTCAGAACTAATCTTCCTGTTGGTCATCGCAGTTATTCCGCAGAGATGCCTTGGGTCATAATCCAAGCATTGGTCTACCTAGGAATCATACTAGTCACGCGTATAACACATCCCAGCATGACTAAGTTATGTCACAGACGTTCTGATAAGAATCTAACCATGATTCAGACAGGTTTCAAGATGGTTGCAGTCCTCTTGATCCTCTCAGCTTACATCATACCATTCATCATAATCCCACACACAATCCACCCGATCATCGGTTGGTCCATCTACTTGATAGGCTCCTTTGCTCTCTCCCTCATACCAATCAACGCCTTCTTGCTTCCAATGCTTCCTGTCTTAACACCATGGCTTTGCATTCTCTGTACTCTTTTCGTGATGGCTTTTCCTTGTTATCCTGATGGCATTGTCAGAGCATTGTCTGTTTTCGTGTCTGCCTTTTGCTGTGCACCATTTCTGTGGGTCTCCTTTGTGAAGATCACATCACATCTTCAGGTTCTGATTGACAAAGAAGTTCTGTTTCCGAGGTTTGTTGATTCTGGAATTACTCCTGGTCTCAGCAAATCTTATTGATCAAGACAGTGAGATTTTTATCATTTTAATGATGAATTGCTTTTGTACATACAGATTGGAGATTGTTTTTATCAATTTTATTTTATTTTACCCTATCAAAGATAATTAATATCTCACATTTTCTATCTTTTTGTTCACCAAGAGTTAACAGAATTGCATAATTGGAACCTAATGAGTCTTGGTTTCTCAAATACTCAAACAGATAACGATACAATTTTCTCGCAGATAGAGACTGCTTACGTTTTTGGCTTTTCATTGATTAAATACGGAAACAAGTACATGAAACAAACTGATATCTGACTGTAGAATTGTGAGAAATAGTGGAAAGTAGTTCCCAAACAATAGGAAGACTCCGTCCACTATTTTTTTTTCTACCACAAGTAACATTTACAAGACTCCGTCCACTATTTTTTTTTTCTACCACAAGTAACATTTACTTCGGTTTCTAATACAACGGACTAGATTATTAGTTGTATAATTTAAAATTTTAGGAACTACATGTAAACAGAAACATACAAAAATAATTCTTTAATCTTGTAAAGTTTTTTAGGTAATGGGCAAAGACCAGCCACTCATCCAAATAGAAGAAAATCTTTAGAACATCAGTGCAATCTGATGTCATCTCCACCTCAAAGCAATCTATGTATAATAAACGTTCAATAACTCAAAAAACTGTTTCAAGTTCTGCAGGAAGAAGAGAAAGACTGTGTCTGGTACCTTAGTGCGACAAAGCATGACCGTCCACTTATTAACTCAATTAATAAATTGACACGGATATGGTAGAAATTATAGAATCAAACAACCTGTTTACGAGATTAAGATCAAAGAAATACCTCTTCTTATTGCTTAAGAAAACTTACTCAAAACTGAAGCTCTTAATCTTTCTCACAAGTTGTATCACATCTCGATACATACTCCTTTTATAAAGATTACTAAAACCCTAATACATATTCTAGATAGCTCCTAAAATATAGGTGTATATTTAGATATTCTCCTAAATATACTCTTGAATCTTTATCTCCTTAATTCAAACTTATGTCAACAATCTCCCCCTTAAGCTTGAGATCACTCTTTGACACATCATGAACTCCAATGAGCTCCCTCATTTCTCGAAATTTTACTCTTCCAAGGGCCTTTGTCAAAACATCAGCTTTCTATTCGCACCCCGGGATATGTTGAACTTCAACCTGTTCATTCTCAACACAGTCACGAATGAAGTGGTACCTCGTATGTATGTGTTTACTTCGACTGTGGAACACCAGATTCTTCGTGAGTGCTATAGCCGACTTGTTATCCACTCGGATCACTGTCCTTTCACAAGGTTTCCCAACAACTTCTCCAAAAAATTCCTGAAGCCAGATTGCTTGCTTTGCAGCTTCAGTGGCGGGCCATGAATTCAGCTTCACAGGATGACAAAGCAACAGTCTCCTGTTTCTGAGAACACCAAGTAAAGGGTCTGTCATTCAAGTAAAACACATGACCAGTAGTACTTCTCCCATCGTCTACATACACATTGTGCGAGCTATCACTAAAACCCACTAGTTCCATCTTCTCTGCTTGCCTAAATATTATGCCGCAGGACAGAGTGCCCTATAGATATCTCAGAGTATGTTTTAAGGCAGCTCCGTGTGACTCCTTAGGCTTTTGCATATATCTACAAAGTACTCCAACACTGTAGGAAAAATCAGGACGAGTGTGAACTAAGTACCTGAGACATCCAATGTTCCATCTATACTCTCTTGCATCAATGCTCCGCTCTCCACTTGCCTTAGACAGTTTTTGGCCAGAGTCCATGGGAGTATGACACGGATTGCAATCCTTCATGCCTTCTTCTTCTAGAATTTTCTTTGTGTATCTTTCTTGCTTGAGTGTAATTCCTTTCTCATGCTGCGAAACCTCAATACCAAGATAATATGTTAATCTCCCTAGATTACTCATATCTAATGTTGACGACATACCATTCTTAAATCTCTGTATGTTGTCAATATTTGAACCGGTTATAAGTAGATTATCTACATAAACAGCTACAAGTAGTAGATGTCCTATCTCTTCTCTACGATACAAGGATGGTTCTTTTGAACACTTCTTAAGACTCATACCACTTAGTACTTTGTTCAACTTCTCAGTCCAAGCCCGAGGTCCTTGTTTCAAACCATAAAGCACCTTGTTTAATCTGTAGACCTTATTCTCGCATCCTTCAGCAACGTGCCCCTTTTGTTGACTTACGTATACAACTTCTTTTAAGTCTTTGTGGAGAAATGTGGTCTTCACGTCAAGGTGGGGCACTTCCCAGCCGTTTATTGCTGCATATGCAATCAGAAATCGGACTGTCTCAATTCACGCCACATGAGCGAACACTTCCTCATAGTCAATTCCTTGCTTTTGTACATAGCCCTTAGCAACTAGTCTGACTTTATACTTATTGATGCTACCGTCTGAGTTTCTTTTGATTTTTAAAGACCCATTTCAAGCCAATTGGTTTGACTCCTTGTGGCGGATCAACCAAATTCCACGTTCTGTTTTTTTTTCTATGGAGGACAACTCCTCTTGACACGCATCTATCCACACTTTCTCAGCCTTAGCTTCTTCAAAGTTCCACGGCTTCTCGTCAACAAGAAGAAGAAAACATTCTGCTTCTACTTCAGACATCATCACATAGTCATTCATCCACTGAGGCTTAGTTCCTCTCAAAGATCTTCAGAGAGAATTGTGATCATCACTCTTTTCGTTATCACTTTCGTTGTCTTCCTCTTCGTTTGTGACTTCCTCAACAGAAACAACATCGCTCTCGGTATTTCCTTCTCCAATCTCACTATTGTCAGTTAGTACATTCTCAACCTTGAATTCACCAGGTTTGTCTTCACCATCTTGACCAGACTTGTTCCATATCCAGCTCTTTGTTTCATCAAAAACAACATCATGGCTGACCACAATCTTGAGATTCGTCGGATCCAGAAGCATGTACGCCTTTGATCCCGGTTCTGTGTCAAGGTGTACAAGTGATCGAGACCTATTGTCTAGCTTCTTGACAAGTGAAGATTTTGTTTTAGCATAACTGACACACCCAAAGACTCTCAAGTGCTATATGTTAGGCTTTCTTCCTTTCAACACTTCATATGGCGTTTGAGACATAAGCACTCTTGTTCCAACTCTATTGATGACATATGTAGCATGCCTCAATACCTCACCCCACAAATAATTAGGCATCTTCATATGTTTGAGTATACTCCTTGTCATCCCCATTAATGTTCTGTTTCTCCTCTCAACCACTCCATTTTGCTGCGGAGAGTAAGGAGCAGTGAGATGTCTAATAATACATGAGCTTTTGCAGAACAAATTGAATTCCAATGACGTGAACTCGCCTCCCCTGTCTGTTCGAAATGTCTTTATGACCTTTCTTGTTTCTTGTTCAATCATCATCTTAAAACTTTTAAACTTGGTAAAGGCTTCTCTTTTTTCTTTGAGAAGAATCGACCACATGTAGCGGGAGTGATCATCAATGAGAATGAAGACATATTTATTCTTTGCTGCTGTTGGAGGAGTTATTGTTCCGCAAATATCACCATGCACCAACTCTAGTATTTTTCCTGCACGATAAACAGTTGCCTTTGGAAAAGGTTGTCTTGACTGTTTTCCAACCATACACGATGAACAAATCTCTTTCTTGATGATTAAGTCTGGCATTCCTATCACCAACCTTTTGTTTACCAGAATTCTCATAGAGTCTATACCAATATGTCATAGCCGAGCATGCCACTTTGCTGAATCGTCTTGAATTATTAGTTGTAGACACTTCAAATCACCTACCTCCATGATTACTTTGATTAATTTGTTTCGAGATCGTGTAGCCTTCACAACTAGCTTACCTTTCTTGTCGTGCAAGGTAAGAAAATCACCACGCATCCTTACATCACACCCTGATTTTGTTGCTTGTCCCAAGCTAATAATGTTGCTTTTCAACTTGGACAAGTAATATACATCATTCAGAATTCTCTTCTTTTGGTTGTGAATGTAATCGAGCCCTTTCCTTTGATGTCAATACGTGAGTTGTCTCCAAATCTTACTTTCCCGTTGATTGACTCATTAATCATGCTAAAGTACTCACGATTTCCGGACATATGGTTGCTAGCTTCATTGTCCAAATACCAGACAT
The DNA here is from genome assembly GCA_023374145.1 of Lepidium sativum. Classification (NCBI taxonomy): domain Eukaryota; kingdom Viridiplantae; phylum Streptophyta; class Magnoliopsida; order Brassicales; family Brassicaceae; genus Lepidium; species Lepidium sativum. The sequence goes on from JAKUCM010003115.1 coordinate 19,243, forward strand.
TATTGCCATCAGAAGAAGCCTCAAATTCTCGTGGTTTGACATTCCTCTCATTCAGGTATATTTCCTCGCTCTCTCCTTGTTCTTCACAATTATTGTCTACTAACTCGTGCATCAAAAGACCATCAACTTCTTGCGTCTCCTGATCATTATTTTTTAGACCTTCTTGTACTTTCAATAACCGATCGAGACACACAGATGTGTAGAGTCCAAGTTTGTCGCATCTAAAGCATTCGACCTTGGAGTGATCTCTACCATATGATCTTCCTCCTCGACCTCTTCCTCTGCCATGACGACCACCTCTACCTCTCCCGGTGTTGTCATGATAATTTTGTGATGTATATGACTCTTAGTTTACATACATCAACTTACTTTTCTCCTCTTGAGCTTCTTCTTCTTTTTCTATCACACGTTCTTCATAGGCTTTCATTCGCCCTATGATATCCTCAAATGTTTTCTTATTTAGATTCAACACTTGTTCCAAATAATCAACAATATGAATGAATTTCTTCCGGGGAAGGCCAGAGAGAAATTTCTTAATCACCTTCGGGTCTTCGATCTCAACTCCCAATGACATCGACTTCGAGGTGATTTCAGATATACTGCCCACAAAATATCGATTTTCTTGGTTTCTTTCATAGATAGGCGATCAAATTCAGACATGAGTGTTTGCAACCTTGCTTCTTTGTCTCGGTCTGCTCCTAGATGCCTAGCTTTAATGGCTTCCCATACCTCTTTTGTCGAGTCAATATCTCCTACCTGCAGTGTAAGAGCCTCAGGTATGGACTGGATAATTAGAGCCCCAACGAGATCGTTCTTTGCTTCATCATACCCGTCCGAGTTGATAACCACCCAAACTTTATGGACTTTCAGCAGCACCCTCATTCTCATAGACCAAACTATGTAGTTACACGAGTTTAGAATAGGGCACTTGATGGAAGAAGATCATCCTCCCTCCTTCATCTTTGAGAACGACGAAGATCTCTCCTCTGTGTCTCCCTTCTTGTCTGACATCACTTTGCTTCTGTAATCTGACACAGAAAACAACTTAGTACGTCTTCTAGATTGTTTGGCTCTGATACCAAATATAGAATCAAATAACCTGTTTACGAGATTAAGATCACAGAAATACTTCTTCTGATTGCTTAAGAAAACTTACTCAAAACTTAAGCTCTTAATCTTTCTCACAAGTTGTATCACATCTCGATACATACTCCTTTTATAAAGATTATTAAAACCCTAATACATATTCTAGATAGCTCCTAAAATATAGGTGTATATTTAGATATTCTCCTAAATATACTCTTGAATCTTTATCTCCTTAATTCAACCTTATGTCAACAAAAATTAGACATTCTCGGTTCAGTCATGAGATTAAACCAAATACTTTTGGATCACAAACTAATTAATGTATTCTGCTTTCCAAATTCTAAAGTAAAAAGCTTGCCGAGGACAGGTGGCCCAGTGGTGTAGTCACTTTACAAATCCTCAAGGCACCAGGGATCGAACCCCCTACCTGCAGTAGTAGGAGGGGATTTAAAAGCCAGTAGGCTAGTTGACAAAAAAAAAAAAAAAAAACTTTGTTTTTTATTTTAGAGTATTTAAAAAATAATATTCCAAATATATTCTATTTTTAATTTATCATTAATACTTCACCTTCAATTTTGTGCATCAAAATCTTGTTCATTTTTATTTAAAAATTTAATTATCATTTATAATATTTAGAATTTAATTAATATTTGAAGTTTAAGTATTATTACGACTAAATGATCATTTATAATATTTAAATAATTTTTAGGGACTAATTGTATCATTAATAAAAAAAATTAAAACTATTTCATAAATAAAAAAAGTTCAGCTCTCAATGGAGAAAAAATAACATTACCTTGAAAATATAAGAGAACATAGCATTTCTCTTTTATTCGTCTATTTTAGATTAAAAATAGAAGTGGATTACGGGAAATTTTACTTTAAAATATTATTTTAAGTTATTGGATTGGAGATACTCTTATGCTCTGCTTAGTAGTCTCATCATTACTCCACCTTGTCGTCAATGTCAAACTCTCGAAAGTTGCTGTGAATCTCATTTTTTCTTTTCAAGTGCATCTTCCCATGAAAGGTGTAGCCACTGTATCAAGACTCCCTCAACATGTCTTCGTCCACGCTTAACAGATTGGCAAGTGTCGGGACAAGCACCCCAATATGAATCAGTATATTGTCCAAGTTTAAGGACAGCAAACACCACATCAGGACGCGTGATGGCCAGATATTGAAGTTGTCCAATCAACCTGCGATAGGATTGAAGATCATCGAGAAGTTCGCCATCAGTCTTGGACATCTTCTCGTTAAGTTCCATCAGTATGGTAAAAGGTTTACGATGAGTAAAACCTGCAGAGTCAAAGAAGATCCAACACGTATTTCTTCTGGCAGATAGAGATTCCAGCAGCGGATTGAGCAATCTCAAGGCTAAGAAAAAACATTGGAGAACCAAGATCACGAAGCTTAAAAACAGAGATGAGATGAGTCTTTAAATCATCAATTGCAGAAGTGTTAGTGCTCGCGATCAGTATATCATCTACATACACTAGAACTACCAAAAACACATTACCAGAACTCCGAACAAACAATGTATGATCCCCATGGCATTTAGAGAAACCAAGATGAAGAAGAGTAGTCGAAAACTTAAGAAACCACTGTCTCGAAGCTTGTTTTAAGCCATAAATTGATTTATGAAGACGATAGACAGTGGTAGGTTGAACATTTCCCCCTGAATTGCAGCATATTCTGGAGGAAGCTTCATGTAGATTTCCTCATCCAATTCACCATTAAGAAAGGCGTTTGAAATGTCTAATTGTGTAAGTGACCATCTCATCTTTGGAGCAAGAGAAATAATGAGCTTCATAGTAGCCATTTTAGCAACAGGAGAAAAAGAATCAAGGTAATCAATACCTTCTTGTTGAGTGTACCATTTGGCAACTAGTCGGGATTTGAACCTCTTAATAGTGCAATCAGCATGATATTTAATTGTAAATATCCATTTACAACGTACTACTTTCTTCCCAGGATGCAAAGAACAAAGAATCCATGTACTTGTGCGTTGAAAGGCTCCAATTTCTAGACCCATAGCATCACACCATATCTTCTCTTCCATAGCTTTTGAATAGTGATGAGGAATTGTCGTGGAGGAAATGTTATTAATGAAAGCATAAAAAGGCTAAGATAGATATGGATAAGAAAGATATTTTGTAAGTGGATAAGGAGTTGTGAGTTTAATATCAATAGTAGTAGTGTTATAACAATGAAACTCTCTGAAATGGGATGGAAACTTTTTGTGACGAGTGACAAGTGACTCAGAAGGAGTCATTTGTTTTAGAGATGACTCACCTTGATGAGGGTGAGCATTAGAGGATGGTTGCAGAGGCAATACATTAGCATCCATAGATAGTGGTGAAGGAATCTAAGGAAAGAAATGTTTTGAATCACCTGTGATATTCGAAGAGACAAAAGGAAAAATTTCCTCACGAAACTGAACATGTCGAGAAATAGAAACTGAGTATGTCTCTAATTCTAAGACTTTATACCCTTTGTACCCAGCAGGATAACCTATGAAGACACAAGCACGAGCTCTAGGGTCAAACTTGGTTCTCTGTTTAGGGGAAGTGGACTTATAACAAAGGCAACCAAAAGATTTTAAAGCCATATAATCCAGAACTTTGGAACAGAGAACTTCATATAGAGAAACAATATTAAGAATGGGAGAGGGAATCCTATTTATGAGAAAAGTGGCTGTAAGAATACACTCACCCCAATACTCTCCTGATTGAAATAATAAGGCCATAGCTACATTCAATAGATACTTGTGTTTTCTCTCGACCACAAAATTATGTTCAGGAGTTTCAAGAAAAGAATGAAATGTTTTAATGCCTTTGTTTAAGTACAATTTAGTGAAGCTAAGTTCATGAGCATTGTCAGATCTAACAGAGCTAACACGAGTTTTATATTGAGTTTCAACCATGTTACGAAAACCAGGAAAGACGGTAAGAACATCATATTTATTCTTTAACAAATATACCCAAGTGGCACGACTATGATCATCAACTATTGTGAGAAAAAACTTATAACCATCTACAGTAGGAGTAGAGAAAGGTCCCCATGTATCAATATGAATCAAATCAAAAGCTTTAACACATATATTATTTCTAATAGAGAAATACAACCATTTTTGTTGCGATAAATGACACACATGGCAATGATTAGAATATCTTTTATCATGACGTTTTGGTAAAGATAACAGAGAAGAAAATAAATCCAATTTAGTTCCACCTGGATGTCTTAACCTCTTATGCCACGTAGAGTAGTCTACATGTAAACTAGAACAGAAAGAATTAGTACCTGACTGAACCTTATGAGCATCACTAGACTTAAGTAAAGCAGTTGAGACAGAATTAACATTGAGAATATAAAGACTTCCCACTTCTCCACCTTGACCAATCATCAATCCCCGAGTGAGATCTTGAATATAACAAGAATCGGCAGTAAAACAAAGTTCAACAGGAAGACTTTTAGTCAAAACATTCACACTTAACAAGTTGAATTTAAAAGAAGGGATATATAGAACATTGTGGAGAGAGATTTCATCAGTCAATTTAATGTAACCAGAGCCTTCTATTTTCACAGTTAAACCATTAGGTAAAGTGACAAATGTACTCTTTAAGGTTTTGTAATTTGTGTAAAGGTTCCTAATATAAGTGACATGATGACTCGCCCCTGAATCTATAACATATTTCCTATTAGAAAACTCAGTTACATAAAGTATTTACCAATTTGACATGTTAGAGTAAGGAGGGGAGTAAAGATTAAGAAAGGTAGCTGAAATCTGTGAGATAATTGGACCAGAATTTGAATTTGAAGCTAAAGAACTATCCAGATTAGGTGTAATACTAGGATGCTACACCTTGGAACTCAAAAAGGATATCAGTCTTTGAATATGTTCTTTGGATAGATTCTCAGTCGAGTCTTGCTGTTGTGAAGTAATTGTTGCAGCTACCATTGTATTATTTGCTGGAGAAGTCTTCTTGTTTCTCACTGGATGCCCTGGAGTATACCCATGTAGCTTGTAACACTTATCCACAGTGTGTCCACTCTTCGAACAATGTGAGTATTTTGGTCTCTCACTATGTCCTCCGAAAGCAAGGATATTGTTCCCATTATCAGTATTGGACTGAGTAGCAAATGCAGCAGCCTGAGTGTTTGTGTTCTCATGCAGATAAACTGCTCTTTGACTTTCATCTTGATAGAGTATGTTATAGATCTCACTGAGGTTTGGTCTTGGCTTCATATTAAGGATTTGACCTCGGATATTACTGAAATCATCATTAAGCCCCATTAAAAATTGTATTACTTTGCTTGTTTCAGCTTCTTCAAGAAGTTCTTTGACATGATCACAATGGCATCTCTTAACCGAGCTGGATTTAGTATTTGCAATTTTTTCCCAAATTGTTTTCTTCTGAGGCAGCTAGTCCCAGCCTTCCTTGTCAAAGACTCATGACAAACTGTTCTAATTGATATCTTCTCGGAAGATTATTGACCTTGAAGCTCTAAAATAAATCATTCCACATCTCAGTTGCATCTTCATAATAGGGAATACTGCCATATATCTCAGGACTCACCACATTTCAAATCCATGATTTCACCATACTGTTGCATCTATTCAATATCCTATAAGATCTATGATCTCTAGTTGGTCTTCGCAAGGTTCCATCAACAAAACTCAATTTGTTCTTGGCATATAAGCTACTTCGCATCGCTATGGACCAACTGTTATAATTTGTTCGATCTAGTATAAGCGAAACTATTTGCAAACATGGATGATCGGCAGAATGCAAGAAGAATGGGCTGTGAGTGTTATCGAACGATTCAAGCTCCGATTCAGCTCCAATGTGGACACTATGACAGAAGCTGATCGAATGAAGATAACAGCAGAATTTGATCAATCTTTGAAGTTGGGCCGACTCTCCAAGCAGGTCAAATAGACGGCTGGATCAAGCAAACAGGTCTCACGAAGTAACACTCCCATTAGGGGTGTTAGTTTTAAGAATACTATGGCAATGAAGGCCATGTCACCTAGGAAGACTCCAAATCCAAAAGCTTCTAAGGAGGGATCGAGTAGGGATAAGGACAAGAGTCCAATGAAGTTTTAATTTAATTTAATTTTATTTTATTATTTTATGTTTAATATCATTTGCTGTAATTGTCAAGGAATTGGCAATAGGATTACTATTAATTATTTGAGAGAAATTTGGAAACAATATAAGCCAAAATTTTTGTTCCTTTCTGAAACTAAAAATAGTTTCCTATTTATTGAAAAATTTCAAAGTCATTTTGGTTATGATTTTTTGACCACTGTGGAACCAATGGGTAGAAGTGGAGGGTTAGCCTTATTTTATAGGACTTACATGAATGTGACAATAAATCATAAAGACAAAAAAATGATCGATATAACGGTGGAGTTGAAGGGTAAGAAGGCATTCATTACCTTTATTTACGGTGAACCGGTTTACCAGAACAGGGATTATGTCTGGGAGCGGTTAAATAGGATGGGCATCCAAAGATCAGAGCCTTGGTTAGTAACAGGTGATTTCAACGAACTTGCTGGGAACCATGAGAAGCTAGGAGGTTGTTTACGACCTGCATCACAATATGTAGCTTTTAATCAGATGCTGCAAAATTGTAGATTGATCAATTTCCCTAAAGTGGGTAATTATTTGTCTTGGAGGGGCTTCCGGCAAAACAGAGTGGTTCGGTGCATTCTGGATACATCTTATGGGAATGAAGAGTGGCATGATTTTTTTCCAAATTCAGAGGTCCATTATTTGGACATGATTGGGTCAGATCATAGACCGATTTGCGGTCGTTTTTCAGACAATACTAGGCCTAAATCCGGCTAATTTCATTTTGATAGACGTTGGTTAGGGAAACCTGGTTTCATTGAAACGGTTACGAAGAACTGGGTCAACAACACCAGTGAGAGAAAGCCGACTCTTTATTACCTAAGATAGTGTCGAAAACTCAATCCACCTTTATTGTTGGGAGGAATATTTCCGATAATATCTTAATAGCCCAAAAGATGTTTCATGCTCTTAGGACAAATCAGTCGGTGAAGGGTCGTTATGTAGCTGGGAAAACAGATATTAGCAAAGCATATGATAGAGTGGTATAAACTTTGTTAGGACTTTGTTCCAGAAATTGGGTTTTAGTGCAGTCTGGATTAGATGCATAATGTTCTGTATCACAAGCGTCGAATATTCAGTCCTATTGAACGGTGAACCTGAGGGTTGTACTATACCACATCGTGGAATTCGTCAGGGAGACCCATTGTCACCTTATATTTTTGTTCTATGTACAGAGGTTCTAATATCTAAGCTACGAATTGTTGAGGAAAGGGGAGAGATTACGGGACTCTCCATTGCTCGAACTAGCCCATCGATAACACATTTGTTGTTTGCGGATGATAGTTTATTTTTTTGTAAAGCCAACAAAGAGGACATACAATAGATTCTGAGGATATTAAGAGAATATGAGCAGGTATCTGGGCAACAGATAAATTTCCCGAAATCTTCAATACAATTTGGTCGAGGAATTCCAGTAGACATTAGAATGGAATTACATCAACAACTAGGAATCCATAAAGTGGGCGGAGCGGGTTCATATTTGGGATTACCGGAAAATATTGGAGGTGCGAAAACAAAGGTTTTTGCTTTTGTTCGAGAGCGACTAAGGGACAGAATAAATAGTTGGTCATCGAAACTTCTAACAAAGGCAGGAAAAGAGGTGCTAATTAATTCAATTTTGACAGCTCTGCCGACATATGTAATGTCGTGCTATCGATTACCGAAGACGGTTATTCATCAGCTGAATTCGACGATTGCAATTTTCTGGTGGTCGAATTCCAGCATAACGGGTGGGATTCATTGGCAAAAATGGGAGAACATATGCAAACCAAAGGCCAATGGTGGGATAGGGTTCAGAGTTCTCGAGGATTTTAATACAGTTCTGTTGGCGAAACAGTTTTGGCGACTCCTTGAGTCACCAGAATTAGTGTTGACCCGAGTCATGAGAGGTCGGTATTTCAAGGACACATGTCCATTATTTGTTGGGCCTAAGGCTATTCATTCTTACGGCTGGCGGGGTATTTTTTCAGCCAAAACCCTGGTTTTAAAAGGTGCAATTAGGAAGATTGGCGATGGTCGGAGGACGAAAGTATGGGATGATCCATGGATCCCAGACATCACACCCCGACTGGCTTTATACATGCCTCTAAACTTGTTCCTTAATCTAACGGTGGATCAGTTTATTGACCACGGGACAGGATCCTGGAAGGAGTTATTAGTACGACAATATTTTGATCCTATTGATGTCCAACTAATTTTAGGAATCCCAATTCCACGACAGCAGCGTCAGGATTATTGGGAATGGCATTTTACTAAGACTGTGCGGTATTCGGATAAGTCAGGATATCGCACTGCGGAAGATCTTTCACGATTGGATCCTACCAAATCCGGGCCTACTTTCTAACCTCTATATGAGAAAGTGTGGCTAATTAAAGCCCCAAATAAAATAAGGCATTTTTTATGGAAAGCTTTGTCAGGAAACGTTATAGTACTTCACAATCTACAGCGTCGGGGTATTAATTGCGATCCCAGGTGCTTGAGATGTGGGGCAGAAGAGGAGACTATTAACCATGTCCTCTTTCAATGCCCGTTGGCGATACAGACATGGGCTTTTTCAAACATCCCATCCGCGATAGAATATTTCCCAAGAGATTCCATTGGGTATAATCTAGACTATCTTTTTTGGAGATTACCAGAAGAGGGTGACTTTTGTTATTTCCCTTGGATGATTTGGCATATTTGGAAAGCAAGAAATGAGTTTTGTTTTTCGACTATTACTAGTGATCCTCATAGTATTTTATCACAAGCTAGAGGGGAATATGCGGAATGGGTTGCAGCCTGTTCAATAGATTTGATACCTAGGACTCGATCGGTGAGTCAAACAGGGACACTAAGATCCTCATGGATTTTCCCATCTACAACCAATTCAGGGTTTACGGGTTATAAATGCTTCGTGGACGCTTCCTGGAAGACTACGGACCCAAATACCGGTTTAGGGTGGTTCGGATTTCCAGATTCGGTAGAGGGGAGTTCTTTGGGGGCTCGGTGTGTTCATCAGAGTTTGTCACCATTACATGTAGAGATCGAAGCTGTTCTTTGGGCTATGGAGTCCCTGCTAGCAATCCAAGCTGTGGAGGTGGAGATGTCAACAGATTGTGCGGAGGTGTTGGAGGTTTTCGCGAATCTGGGGGACTGGCCAGATTTTCTCCCCTACTAGGAAGACTTCAGACGGCTACAACTGTTGTTCTCGACCTTGGTACTCACAAGTATCTCGCGTGCTGTTAATTATAAGGCAGATGCTCTCGCCAGGTTTGTCAGAGAGACATGTTATAGGTGATTGTAAACACTCCCACAGCACGTTTGGTTTTTTATCAAAGATTGCCGTTGACAAAAAAAAATAGTTATAAAACGTTTTTACTAATTCAATATAAAAGTCAGAAACCAAAGTTATTTAACTAGAGTAATGACTTATAAAGGATATAAGAGGTATACTGTTATTGATAATGACTTATGATTATAAATTCATGGAATAATATAGAAAAAAGTAGTGTTAAATCACTATTTAAAAGTGTATATATAATATTTGAAACAATAGTATGTTACTCTTAGAATAGTTTTTGATTTTTTATAGTTCCAAAACTAGCGATGGTTATTTATAAAACTTTTTGAATATACTAAAAATAATTTTAAAAATATTAGAAAGTTTTATATAATATTTTATAATTAACATGTTAAAATTCTATATAAAGAGTAAAGTTTATATTTATACTCAAATAATTAAGGAATTTCAAGCATATTGGAAAAATTAAAACCAAAGTTATATTGGACCAATAGTGAGATTTATTGTGTATTAGAGATATACTAGAGTGAGATGGAACTTACAAACTAGAGTACTATCATTTTATAAAAGAAAAAAAAGAATCGTAAAAGTATTTCGAGATGCAATTGATCAAAATATTGAATAGATATGCTTAAATTAAATTTTACATTTTCAAAAAAATTTATGATATTTACCGTCGATTGATCTAGAGATAAGTTTTGATTAATCAAACTACACAAGCTATAGAAATAAATGAAATATGGTGGAAGGAATGTATTGAGGTATTTAGTAAAAATTAGATCACATTAATTATTTTTTCATCAATAATTAGATCGACAAAATTCAATACATAGCCAAAACTCACACCCTAAAATTCATTTTTTTCCACATCATACTTTTTTAGTTAATAAAATTTAACTAACACATGTTTATGTCACTATTACTAGAAGAAACTCATAAAAATATGAAACAGAAAAGGAAACATACATCAATATGAATATTTTTGCAATATGCAATATCGACATGTTCTTTATATATGCATATATTGGTATAATTAGGATCAACACATGATGCAAAATTTCTAATGATGACAAGAACAAAAATTCATCAGGTTTCAACTCCACCAACTGGAAAATACTATTTGAAAGATTTTGGTTATGCTCTTCAGTCAGTCTGGATTTCTTATTCTATATCGAAGAGAATAATATTATGTTAGTAATGGAGGTAGACCACCTAATACTCAAAGAGAATTGTTTAATAAGAACACTTTTCTTTGTGATGCATTATTGAACGAACTCTTCTTTGTGATTCATTATTGAAAGCGGAATGACAAACTTTAAAAGAAAGGCCAAATATGTCAATACATGTTCAACATAAAGTTATTGCTACAACAATGTCACTGCATAATTTTATAAAATTATACAATTTACAAGACGTTGACTTTGATGTAGACCATATAGGTAGCTATGTTGAACAAAACTTTGTGTTACCTGAAATTTCAAGCAAATTAACACTTCAATACAATATATGGAAGGCATTTAATATGAAGTCTATGCATTGTTATGAGACTCCCAACCATAATAATAGTTTATGAATCAATATATTTATTTTTTATTAATTTTTATAGTTTAATATTATTTATAGAAAATTTGAAGTTTTAATTTTAAAATTATTTTACTTTTTTTAATCAAAATTTTATTATTTAAATTTGTTTCATAAGTTTTGAAAAAAAATATTAAAAACACAATTAGAAAATGGAAAAAATAGTGTAAAATCCAAAAACTACAAAAATTGCTATTCATTTTTTGGAAAACTAGACTTTAATGCAAAAACTAAAAAGCAAAAATGATTTGGCATTAATGATCTTGGTTCTCAAAACACTCTAACAAACTATACACAATTTCTAGCAAATAAAGAATCCCTATTTTTGTTGTTTTTTCAAGTAAATACATGTAACAAACCGAGTTAATCTGACTCCATGAACGTGTAATTGAATATAAAAAATGATGGAAAGTGGTTTCCTAATCAGTAGGAAGACTTAGTCACTTATTTAGTGAAACAAAAATAATAACATAGAAATGTATAAATTATGCAATCTCAGTTTAGTCATGAGACTAAACCAAGTACTCCGTTTCACAAACTTGATTTTGGTCGAGATTCTTCTACTCTGCTCCATAGTCTCATCAGGACAATAAGTTTCTTCTAGGCTTTTCAAACGGGCCGGCTCACGTCCAATAGATCTAAACCCGTTGGTTATTTTATTTTTGGTGGACTGTAGTGGGCCGACCCAGTATACCCGCGGACCAAATATTGGTGTCCAGCCTCGGTCCATTAATATTAGCGGACTAACGAGTCATCTCGCATACCTTTTTATTTAAACTCTAAAATTTTAAAAGGTGGATTCGAACCCTCAACTCCCGAGTAAAGTAAAAATAACTCCAACCACTAAGGTACAAATAATTCTTTGCACAATCATTTCATCCAATTATATTTAAATCAATCTCACGTTCTTCTTCACGGCTTCATTTCCGCTAGACCAGAAAGTAATGTTACTCTCCCATCTCAGCTCTAACCGCCCCGAATATTCCAAGTGAAGACTGTAGTGACTAGACCTAGAATTCTCACTAGCAACTCTAAACCTCTCAAAAGCTGGTAACTTTTGGTTTGGAAGCAAAGTATCAGCAGGAGTATCAAAACTTTGCCAAACAATCTTCTCTTTCTCGTTCATAACCCAAATTTACCATCATCACAGAGTAAAGCAGAAGATACAAAGAACCAGTTCGTCTTGCTGTTCCAAACCGGAACACTGGAACATCTAACGAGGAATCAAACAAAACCAATTCCCCATTACGAGTGAGCTTAAAGTAAGAGCTATTATCAGAAACCACAACAACTCCAACAACCCAAACAAATTTATGTTTATCAGAAGGAATTGAATTGGAGCTAAACCTAATACCAGTGATATTTCCTTCAAAAATGTTCAAAGCAAGGTCAAGGATTTGAATCCTAGAACAATTTTTTCCAGAAACTTCAAATCACAAATCGAATCGGAAAGAAGATCAATTATACCACAGTTTCTCAAACTTTGACTTCCAATATTGATCTCGATGACGTCTCCGTTAAAGTTGCATATGATTCTAAAGAACTCACATGCTGAGTTTCAGTAAATCCAAGTGTTGACGACGTTGTGGGATTCTTTTTCTCAAAAGGCGGATTTCAACTTGTGAAGATTTTCGACTTTTTCAGGTTCGTGCTATCTCAAACAGAGAAGCATTCAACTATTCGTGAGAAAGGTTAGTGAGTAAAGGTGTTGAGGTTTCAGGTTAAAATAATAATAAAAAATTTTAAGCAGGTCACCTGTAAACCCATTACGGGTTCATATAGGTTAACCTATTACCCGCAACAGGTCTAGTGTAACACCCGCGTTCCATGGACCCAAATGGTGATTCCGGGGTGGGTCCGAGAGAAGAGGAAATCAGATCGGGGAAATCAGGTTGGAAAAGGGGAAAATTTGGACAAGATGACAAAAATTAGACAAGCCCGTGAAATTTGGACAAGGGGAGTGATGGTGTCCGGACAAGGGAGTGATAGTGTCCGGACAAGAGAGTGACAGTGTCCGGGAAAGGGAGTGATAGTGTCCTTCGGGTTGGACTTGGTCCAACTTGGGTGGACTTGAATTTGGCTCATCCTAGACGAATTAGGGTTAGGATTCTCCATCCAAAACATTATAAATACAAGTAAAAGCCGCCGCATGCACATTCTTTCACAAAAAATCACAAAAATCTCAAAGGAAAACGGGAAAACTTTGCAAAGAGCTCTAAGGCTAATTGTGATTAATTTCGAGCAAGAGAAAGAACAGATCAAGAGTGATCGAGACAGGATCCAAGTAACCTGACTGAATTCACATCAAGAGGTGTCAGAAAAAGGCTAAGGTAAAGGTGAGGTTAGGGACCGTCGTGGTTAATCTGGGAAGGTTTTCGGGCAATAGTGGGATTAAGTGTTAGACGGGTTAGGATTGCTTGCGTTTACTAGATATATTGACCAGATGATTACTGTATTTCCGTTCATGATTGTTGTTGGGTTGATTATGGTGAATTTGTGTAACCGAGGCAGCAATTCTGATCGGACTATGTGCATGAATACTGCTTGTTCTCTAACTTGATTGTGTTATTGTTTGATGCGTTTCTGGTTTGGCCTAGTGGGACGGAATGACCGACTCACTATGAAAATTCGTTTGCTTACCCAATCTGCGTGATTGTAGGTGATTTACCCAATGACCGTGAAAGTGGATAAGTAGGAGCGAGATCGAAGCGAGAGGGAGGAAGGATGGAATAAGACTGGGATAAACTGGGTCTAGCTTACAAATTTGTTGTACTAGAACCCCTTTTGATTAGTTTATGTATACTTTGGGACTTATCAAACTGTCAAAAACTTGAAAATCGACTAAGTAAATAAAGAACATAAAATTCGCTAAGTGTTTGGTCAGCTCATGACTAAACCGACTCGAATCCGGACGTAGGCATCTCGAGTTAGGGTGCCATAAGTTGGTATCAAAGCGCCGTTTGGTTATAAGATAGTCGGGTATTGCATAATTGGGTTAGATGAATGGAAATTCATCCTCCTCACGCCAAGGTTTGGCCGTAAGATTGCTATATGTAGTATTATGGAAATATGAACTGAACTAAGTTAGTAAGAGGGACTAACTTAGTGGATCTGTTCACTGTAGATGGCTAGAAGTAACCGAACCAAAAGGAATGTGAGAAACGAGGTGAATTCCTAAGCTATGACTGGAAGGTCCGAGGAAGAGGATGTCCAAAGTGTAGACAATCAAAGTGTTGAGAGAAGTGAGCCTCCCAACGCGAGTGTTGGTACCGCGAATTCAATTGGGATGAGCGAGGTGTTTGCTCTGTTGACCCAAGTCTTGGAAAGACTGCCTACTGTAGTGCATGATGCAGTAGTGCCACCGTGAGTGATTCCAGTACCGATGCAAAATGTGGTCAAAGAGACACAATCTATGGTTACTCCATCGTACCTTAAAATGATGGATCACATGCAGAAGTTGGGCACTAAGTTCTTTTCGGGAGGTGCCAAGCCAATCTAGAAAGACGAGTGGCAGAGTAGACTCAAAAGGAACTTTAACTCTATCCATTACCCAAAAGAGTTTAAGCAGGATATTTCAGTCCACTACTTGGAAAGGGATGCGCATAATTGGTGGCAAGGAGTGTCGGGTATAATGGATAACCCGAACTACAGTTGGGAAACGTTCGGTAAGGAGTTTCGGGAAAAATACTTCCCACCGGTAGTGTTTGATTGGCTAGAGGGAGTATTTCTAGATCTTTGTCAAGGATCCATGTCCGTAAGGGAGTATGAGACAAAGTTCAACAATATGAGGCAATACGTGGGTCGCAAGTTGGACGATGAGAAAGTCCAGGTACGTCACTTCATGCGTGGAATGCGGATTGAACTCTGGAATGTTTGTCAAATCCAGAACTACAATTCGGTTGTCGAGTTAGTGGAAAAGGTAGCACAGTTAGAAAGTGGGTTCGAGGAAGCTAAGTTGGTTGGGGAAAGGAAGCGAGTACATACTGTACCGCAAGTCCAATCTGGGAGCGTTTCGGGACCCATGTTCAAGAAGGTAGAAGGAAATGGGTCGGTGAAGCCGATTGTTGTCCATAGTACTTGCAAGGTTTACAGGAATGAGAATTCTGGTACGTTCAGATTTGCTTCGAGTACATGCTTTCGATATGGTAGCACGTAGCATAAGATTTGGGACTGCTCGAATAATGATGTAAGGGGAAAAGGAACTAGTGATACAAGGGTGTGCTACAACTGCGGTGAGACTAGTCACATCAGGACGCATTGTCCAAAGTTGACTCAGTCTGCAAGGAAACAGGCAAGTGAAGCACTACCACCACCGCCTAAAAGGCAAAGGTTGATTTTGAGGGCTTATTCGATGGTTACATATCCATCAGATCATAACACTACACGCCCATTCACCGGGGAGTTTTCTCACTTTTTACCTTAGCATTTTCTTTGTGAACTTGCTTGCTTATTACATGTTTTAGGGTCGTTAGCATAATAGACGAATGTGTAGGAACTGTGAAAATGGGTGGTGTGATAACCCATGTATTGTTTGATTCAGGGGTTACACACTGTTTTGTGCACCGACGAATGATAGGAATGGACAAATTCCAGAAGGAACCTGGGGAAGGTAATAGATTAGTCTGAGCTGCTGGTGGGCAAGTGATTGACATCTTGGGTAATGTCCGGAACATTGCAGTGCTCATAGTGGGAGTGAGCATGCGATTCAATCTTGTGATATATCAAGTGAAGTCTTATGACATGATCTTGGGAATGGATTGGCTCAGAAGGAACAAGGCACACTTGGATTGCCATCATAGTCGAGTGAAGTTTGAAAATGGTGAGAATCAGTTGGTGTTTCAAGGAATCCGACCCACCTCAGGAAATCTAATCATTTCGGTTATCCAAGTAGAACGGATGGTCGAGGACGTGTTCGCGGCAGTGAACAGTTTACCACCATCTCGATTTGATCGTTTCCCAACCGAATTAGAACCCATGACGACTCTAATCTCTAAGGCACCTTATCGGATGACACCAGCCGAGATGGACGAGTTAAACAGACAGCTTAGTAAATTGACGGATAAGGGATTCATTCGCTCGAGTAGTTCACCTTGGGGCTCACCAGTGCTCTTCGTCAAGAAGAAAGATGGCACTTTCAAGTTGTACATCGACTAGCGTGGGTTAAACCAAGTAACGGTAAAGAACAAGTAACTTCCTCCACGGATAGACGAGTTGTTGGACCAACTCAGAGGTGCTACCTGGTTCTCATCAGATCCCAATCGTGGAGTCTGACATCCGGAAAACAGCCTTCCGGACAAGGTATTGACACTTTGAGTTTGTGGTCATGCCATATGGATTAACCAATGCTCCGACTGCCTTCATGAAATTGATGAACAATGTGTTCCAAGAATACTTGGACGAATTCGTGATCATCTTCATAGATGACATCCTAGTGTACTCTCAGTCTCCGGAAGAGTATCAAGGTCATTTAAGGACGATTTTGGGAAAACTAAGGGAGCGCAAGTTGTTTGGAAAGCTAAGTAAGTGCAGCTTTTGGCAAAGGGAAATCGGATTCTTGGGTCACGTGGTCTCGGATAAGGGAGTGTCCGTGGACCCAAAAAAGATCAAGGCAATTTCAAGATGCCCTAGACCCTTGAACACATCCGAGGTAAGGAGTTTCCTTGGATTAGCTGGGTACTACTGACGTTTTCTTAAGGGCTTTGCAAGCATGACACAGCCTATGACTCCGCTTACTAGGAAGAATGTCCTATTCAAATGGAATAAGGAGTGCGAAGGAAGTTTCTCGAAGCTTAAGGACATGCTAACGAGTACTCCAGTTTTGGCCTTGACGGTATTGAGTGAGCCTTATGTGGTGTATACGGACGCATCATGGATGGGCTTGGGTTGTGTACTGATGCAACACGGTAAGGTGATTGTTTATACATCACGACACTTAAGGAAACATGAAGTGAATTACCCAACTCATTATCTAGAGTTGGGTGCACTGGTTTTCGCCCTGAAGATATGGTGATCCTACCATTATGGTGGGAAGGTCCAAGTATTCACGGACCATAAAAGTTTGAAGTACATCTTCACTCAACCGGATCTAAACCTAAGGCAACGACAATGGATGAAACTTATAGCGGACTATGACCTGGACATAGATTACCATCCTAGCAAAGCAAACTTAGTTGTGAATGCCCTAAGTCGGAAAAGGGTTTACGTGGATTCCGAGAAATAGATAGAAGGGTTGATTAGCATGGTCGGGACATTGAGTTTATCAGCTTTAACGGTTGAAGAAGAACCTTTGGGATTAGGCGCAGCGGACCAAGCGAATTTGTTGAGTCGAGTACGGACTGCTCAAGAAAATGATGAGAATCTAAGCAAGGTAGCAAAAGACGATAATACTGAATACTAGACTTCGAATAATGGAACTATTCTGGTTCATGGCCGAGTGTGTGTTCCAAATGATTAGGGATTGCGGGAAGAGATCCTTAAGGAAGCACATCAGTCTAAGTTGGTGATCCATCCAGGGTCAACCAATATGTATTGATATCTAAATAGGTACTATCATTGGACGGAAATGAAACAAGACGTGGCTAAGTATGTTTCAGAATGCCCTACTTGCCAATTGGTGAAGGCAGAACATCAAGTTCCCAGCGGGTTACTGCAAATCCTACCGATCCCAGAATGTAAATGGGATATGATAACGATGGATTTCATCACATGATCGCCCATGTGTGATAAAATGGATGTGATATGGGTAATAGTGGATCAACTGACCAAGTCAGCTCACTTCATTGCGATCAATATGACATACGGGATTAGAAGTTGGTCGAGATCTACGTAAGGGAGATAGTTTGGTTGCATGGAGCACCGGAAAACATTGTGTCTGATCGGGATGCTAAGTTCTGTTCAGCGTTTTGGAAAGCACTTCAGGCTAGATTGGAGACTAGAGTCCATACAAGTACAGCTTACCATCCACTGACAGACGGTTAGTTAGAACGTACCATCCAAACACTCGAGGACTTGTTGCAGGCAAGTGTGTTTGATTGGGGCGGTAAGTGGGATGAACGCTTACCTTTGGCCGAGTTTTCGTACAATAATAGTTATCACGCAAGTATTGGAATGTCTTTGTATGAGGCATTATGCGAACGACCTTGTCGAACCCCTCTGTGTTGGACTCATGTGGGGGAGCGAAACATATATGGGCGAGATTTTATAGAGGATACAACAGATAAGTTGAGAATGGTCAAGCTCAACATGAAACAAGCCCATGATAGATAAAAAGTTATGCAGATAAGAGAAGGAGGGAACTTGAATTCGCAGTTTGTGACTTGGTCTACCTTAAGATGGTCACATATAAGGGTAAAGAACATACAGTGTGATCAGCTAAGTTAACACTAAGGTATATGGGGCCTTATAAGATTCTGGAAATGATTGGGAAAGTAGCCTATAAGTTAGCATTGGCCGTGGAACTGGATGTGTTTCACAACATCTTCTATGTTTTGATGTTAAAGAAGTGCTTAGGCAATGGGAAACGAGTTGTGGTCGAACCCCCAAAGAACCTCAGGGAAAACTTGACTGTTGAAGGAATTCCAGTCCGGATCTTAGACAGGAAGGTCAAGGCAGACCGAAGGAAGAAAACCATAATGGAATTTATGTGGGAACCGGAAGTCAGAATGAAAAAAAGTTTCCCTAAGTTATTCGAGAAGGAAAAGGCTGGACCATCCCAAGTCTTGATTCGAGGACGAATCTTTTGAAGTGGGGGGAGACTTGTAATACCTGCGTTCCGCAGACCCGAATGGTGATTCCGGATGGGTACGAGGGAAGGAGAAATTGGGTCGAGGAAATCAGGTTAGAAAAGGGGAAAATTTGGGCAAGATAGTGAAAATCGGACAAGTTCGTGAAATTCAGACAAGGGGAGTGATAGTATCCGGATAAGAGAGTGATAGTGTCCTCACAAGACAGTGACAGTGTTCGAGCAAGGGAGTGACAGTGTCCGAAGAGGGAATGATAGTGTTCGGACTGGTAGTGAGTTCAGACAAGGAGTGTTAGTGTTCGCACAGGGAGTAAAGTGTCCGAACTGATGGAGTGATAGTGGGAAGTGGTTGGGCCGATCATGGGGCGGTCCAGGGAGTAAGTGTCACGCGGGTTGGACTTGGTCCAACTTGGGTGGGTTTGAATTTGGCCTATCCTGGACGAATTAGGGTTAGGGTTCTCCACCCAAAACCCTATAAATACAAGTAAAAGCCGCCGCAGCCACATTCTTTCACGAAAATCTCTAAGGAAAACGGGATAACTTTGAGAAGAGCTCTAAGGTTAATTGTGATTAATTTCGAGAAGAGAAAGGACATATCAAGAGTGATCGAGACAGGATCCGAGTAACCTAACTGAATTGGCATCAAGAGGTGTCAGAAAAAAGCTAAGGCAAAGGTGAGTTTAGGGACCATTGTAGTTAATGTGAGAAGGTTTTCAGGCAATAGTGGGATTAAGTCTTAGACGGGTGAGGATTGCTTGCGTTTACTGGATATACTGACCGAATGATTACTGTATTTCCATTCATGATTTTTTTTGGGTTGATTCGGGTGAATCCGGGTAACCGAGGCAGCAGATCTGATCGGAGTCTGTGCATGAATATTGTTTGTTCTCTAACTTGATTGTGTTATTGTTTGATGCGTTTTTAGTTTGGCTTAGTGAGATGAAATGATCGACTCAGTAAGCAAATTCGTTTGCTTACGCAATCTGCGTGATTGTAGGTGATTTACCCAATGACAGTGAAAATGGCTAAGTGTTTAGTCCGCCCATGACTAAACTGAATCGAATCCGGACGTAGGCATCTCGAGTTAGGGTGCCACACCTGGCCCGCGAGACCCACTATTTTATGGACAAAATTATAATTGTTCAGGCCCGCGTCTAGTAGGGTCTTAATGGGCATGGCCCACGGGTCTTTAGCCCGTTTGACAAGCCTAGTTTCTTCTAATAGTGAAGATAATGAATTACACGACTCGGGAATTTTGTGAACAAAACAAAATGGGCCTTATCAACTGAGACCCATTAAAACCCTCTAAGCATCGTCTTCAGATTTAAAAGCTATTAAATTTCACGATACATCATGTATGAAGGGTGGGCAAAATTTTATGTACTAAAATTCAGATGACTTAACAAAATTTGAAAATTAAATCCGTTAACCTAAATAAAAATATATGCTAGTAATAGTATAATATATATTATATATAATTAATAATAAAATAAAATACACATCAATTTATTAGTTTGGTTCGATTTCAAACCAAACTAAACCGAATTATTTGGATTGAATAAAAGTATAATCAAATAGTTTATTTATGCATTCTAGTTTGATTTATGTCGGTTTAAGTTTGATTGGTTCGGTTAAAATGCTCATCCATTATTTTTAAAGACAAAGGTATTTGTGTTACAGTGGAGTTAATATGATATATTTGTCAAAACATATAATGTGGTTAATGATTTCGAATATATTTCCACTAATTATTATTCTGTGTGAAGATGAAAAAATTATCACCAAATTTCTGGTAAACATCTTACTTAATTTTGTTTTTCTTTCACAATTATACGTATAATAATATGTGAAATAAAATTAACAATATAGTAGCTCCAAAAAGGAAAACAAAAATAAGGAGAAAATTTGATTTGTTGAATATTTTGTAAACTTGGCCTACTGGGGCCCACGTATCCAAGGAAAGCCACATGTCTCACATTTATGTGATATGACAAACGCTCAGAATTACGAATAAAATAACTTTTTATATCTCATGTAATTATTTCAGACAAAATAATGTTTCCTTCTCTTTTTTACTTATAACAATATTTCAAAAAAAAAGTTACTCTGAAAGTGGATAATAGTATATGTAAACAAAAACACATCTGTTTAATAAGTCAGGTGTCGATCTGTCAGTGGATAATTCTTTGTTTAAAACTGAGAGTCAGGCAAAGGGTGTAAACATGCAGAAACGTGATTTTAAAGATGCCTCAAGGATTTTTCTGTAATATATACGACATTACTTTATGATGTTCTTTTTATATATATATATATATAAAGTGTTTTTTCTTTGCTTAAGAAAGAAATATAAATGGTCGTTTTGGTATAAAATTACTACTAGACATAGTTTACACAAACTTGCAGATGCAGCTGGCAACACAATCTATATACACCACAAACAAACAAACAAAACAACTAATTCATCATCCTATTCTTCTTCTTTTTCTGTCACAGAGTAAATTGTCTTTTTATTGTTTTAATAGAGCCCAAAATAATTAAAATATTTTTATTAAGTGATTACATATTTATATTTTGGAGAACATGTTTTTACTAGAGATTCATTCTGTTTTAGGTGAAATATCTTAGCATTTTAGGTATAGATATTTCACTTATGGAGTGAGAATTTTTTGAATAACCATGATCTTGGATGGTTCGAGCAGAAGCACAGAGTACTAAATAATATTCATATTAATTAAAGCATCACACTTGTGTTGTGTCATAAGAAAAAGTACAGTCCGAATTAAATAGTTCCATTTAAACAATTTAATGTTAAATTACCGTTCCTACTTAAAATCAATAAGTAATAAATAGATATATATTTATCTTTTATATATATAGTAGATTAGAATATTCTCATTCCAATGTATACAATTACATCTAACATAAATCAAAGATCCAAGATCCAAAGATCATGCAAAACAAATCATCTAAAGAATTTCAAATATCAAAACAACAAAGGTCCAGCAATATACTTCATGATTCATGACCTTAAGAAGACTAGAAACAGAGCTTGTTTCTTCTTGTTGCTTACAGTGTTTGATTGATATATCAGCCAATGATTCCAAAAGCAATAAACGGTTTCTCTATTAAAGCATAATTCTCTTAAAGACAAACCAAATCAACAAGAATGTTTTGATGATCTAATTACTTGAAATCTCAACTGTTTCATACGGTTGTAACGACGGTTACTACCTCGCCGTCTTGCGGCGGAGGAAGATTCAGATCTATCACACAGCGACGGAGCTCTGGATAATGTCTTTTTTCCGGCTTCTTCTCTTCTATAAAAACCGGTTTTTTCAGTTCCCTTGAATCTCTGGAGAGCATCATTAAACACATAGCTAAATCTTGTTCTGGAGAACCATCAGAAACAGAACTCGCTGGTTCTGGTGACTCGTTCGAGTTAACATGACTCATCTTCTGCTTCTTCCTTGACTCAAACACTCTACTACTCTTTTTCTTTGTCTTCTTCTTCAAAACTTCTGCTCTGACCCGTTTCTTAACCGGGTCTTTGGATTCGGGTTCAGTCTCTGTCTCACTGTTATACACAGTGGATGATTCAGGATCCGGATTAAAGACCCGAGAACTCTTCCTTGGGTTCTCTCGCAACCCGTAAACCAAAGATTTACCATCAGAGGAAGATGAAGAAGAATAGACTAAATCACCAAGTTTCTTCCGAGTGGATTGTGGAGATGAAACCAAGTGAGACTTCATGTGACCTCCAAGTGCTCTGCCATTACAGAAACTCTTGGAACAGAGTTTGCATTTGTGTTTGTTCTGCATTTTTTGCAAAGAACAAGAACAGAACAAAACACAGAAAAGAGAAAACCTAAGAAAAGACTTTAATAAGTTTCTTTTTGGCCAAATCTCTCTGTTTCTCTGTCTCAATGTGATTAGAGAGACTGATGTAGTAGACACAAGCAAGCGAGAGAGAGAATGAGAGAAATTAATAAGAGTAGGTAACAAGCATTCCTCTCTTTTTCACAAACCCCCAAATTTAACAATTATGACTTTTTTTGGTCCATACGATAACTACTACTAATGATACGTAAAGATCACATATTTTTGTTAGTTTTAGTAAAATGAATATTAAGATTAAACTATACTATTTTTAATACAGGCTGACAGTGATAACCACCCAGTAAAGAATCTTGAAACTAATTCACTAATGTTGACATTTGAATTATTAGTTTATGACTGAATTTATGTGTGGTAGTAACAATAAAAGTTGAATAATTGTCTGTTAATTACAAAGATGGAATTGATTAAAAGTTAAAAGAAAGGAGGAGACAAACAAAGCACACAAAAATGATGTTTTTTCTTCTTTAATTGACTAGCAAAAAAGATTCAAGTGGAAGGGTATCTATAGGGATGAAAAGTGAGTTTCGATGTTTATCTCCTCTTCAGACCCTATTCAAAGCGCTATTTTGAACAATAGAGTCTATTTTGGCACTAGAGTTTTCAGAAGTCCAATGTACTACTAATTGTGGGGAGATTTTGAAGATTGTGACTACTTAAAATTGACCAGCTTTCTTTCTATACATGAAAGACTTCAACAGACTCAAAAGTTTGTTCTTCTTTTTTTTCACTTCACCTGATTCTTAGAATCCTTAATAGAAAGGTGAATTGGCTAGATAGAAGCGTTAGAAATTTATCTTATATTTTTTTTTTGTAAACAATATTTTTTTTGGTTGAAAAGTTAATATAATATATTTGTTGAGAACAAAAACTGACTAGCAACTTTTAAAAGCATACAAGAATTTACATCAGCTTAAGGAAGTAAATATGAAAATATTTTTTCTTTTCATTTTATACTAGTAATTTAAGAACAAAAGAAAAGAATGTGAAATTATACTATATGTTGGTTGGGTTAGTTGAAGGATTTGTAATGGCAGAATCGGTTGAAGCGTCGAGGTTGAAATGATAATAAACGGTTGAATTCGTTGCATTGATTCAATTGAGCGTTGAGGTTTAAATGCTAAAATGTCATTTTTAACAGTTTAAACATTTATATAACTGATAGTGTGATCGAGTTTCTAATAGTTAAATATTTAAAACGAACACAAAAATCTGATCATCATCACATATATAATTGTAAGTGAATTGGTATCATCTAACAATTTGATGGTCGACCCATCGATGAATGCTACAGAATGATGATTGGTAAAGTCAAGTTATGTTTAATCATACCACCTTAAGGTATAACTATGGACCGATCTACTCTCATTTAAAGTTCTTTTTATTAAAAAAAAGAGAGAAACTTGTGAGAATGTCCCACATCGCTAAGGATGGGGAATTAACATTAGTATATATGGGATTTGGGTCAATCTACTCATTGTCAATTGATTTTGAGTTGGAAGCCCATATTTTAATATGGTATCAGAGCCCACGATCCACGCTTTCCAACCCGATCCGATCCAAAGTGGTCTCACTATCGACAAGTAAGGCCCAATATTGGTGACGTCGATCCATCCCCGAACATACGAGATTAATGGCCAAAGAGTCATCATCTCGAAGGGGCATCTTAGAGAATAATATCCCACATCGGTAGTTGGAAGGGATCTCATCTAGTATATATAGGACTTGAGCTAATCCACACATTGCCAATTGATTTTGAGTTAGAAGCCCATATTCTCTAATTGATTTCTGGGTAAGTATTTTTGGTCGATCCACTTCTGCTTCTACTATTCTTTTATTGTAATTCAAGTTTAGAGAATCGTGGTTGTCAAATTTGATATTACTAAGAGTTAGAAGAATTAGATATAAATTGAGTTTTGTCGATCAACTTGTTAACAAAAAAGACTTTTCGGTAGATATAAAATGTGAAATCCAATTGAACTTTCGTTCTAAAAACTCTTGAGTAATTTTGATTTGACATATTTATTGAGAACTCTTAGCTGTTATTATTTTGCTGCAACATAGAAATTGTACTTATAGCTTTTAATAGAAATGATAGAAAAAGACCCAAAAAAAAATGGTTATAAGTATGATTAGTGTTTTAATATTTTAAATTTTTGAACCGGGATTGAATTTTTATGATTGCAATTTCATCAAAGCTTTACGTCTTCATACAAAAAAGAACATCAAGTTTCTAAAATATTGCGAGTCACAAGAATGGATTAAATTGTTTATATACATTTGGTAATCATTCTTTTATTAAAAGAAGATGACAAAATATATAACTGAACATTACTGAAGATATGCACAAAAGGGTAAGGATTTGAATTGGAGTTGTTGGAACTTTAATAGACAGTTGAGTAAAGAAGAGGCAGAGCCGTGCAAACGCTCATGACTATTATAGACGATTTAGACAAAATGCTCTCGTTTAATAAAAGGTGATTTTAAAAAACTTCATATTATCATTCATTTTATCTTTTATATCCTTATTCACTTCATCCTCCAGAATATCTAGTTGTTTGCCACTGTTTTCCAAACATTCATCAAAAATTTCAGGTTTTTTAAATACATAAATAAAACATTTTCTTGAGATTTTGTTTTTTTTTTCAATTATTTTTCTTTTTGTTCTGTTTTCTGCGGTAAAATGTTGATTTCTTTTGTTTGATGACATATCTTTCTGCAATAGAAAACATAAATTTTTAACTTTTACTTACATTTACATTTCTGTAAAATAACTAGGTGAGAATAACAAAAATACATAAAGGACGATTTGATGAAATAAAAAAAAGGTTTTATCATGAAGAAACATTTAGAAATAAGATAGCTACAAGAGTTAGCTTTCATTTGGTGGTAATTTGAAGACAATCAGACAAGCGGTTAGGAAGATATGACGATTTTATTGAAGATATGTCATATTGGCCGAGAACAATCGATCGATCCACCCTTAGATCGATCGGTCCACCATCCAGAAAATTTGCCGTTGAACCAGAAGATTGACCAGACTTGCCGGAAAGAATGATTCAAAACATGAGATCGATTGGTCCACTCCCAAATCAATCGATCTAGGCATGTACCGCGAAAAATCATATTTTTGACTTTTTATTTTACCTGGTTTAGTTCAAATTTTATTAGGACAAGTCTTGGACTATATATATACTTAGGGTTGGCTGCAATTTCATTATGTTTCTATTCTTCTTCTTTATTTGTTCTTATTGCTATGTCTGAGTAGTTTTTCAATCAGGTTTAAGGTTTTCTAGGGATTTTAGGGAATCAATGAATTATGGCCATCTAGAATTTTTATCCACAATGTTCTTCATATATGGTTGTTCCCAATGCTTAGATTAGAATGGCCACCTAGTTTATGATCATAGGTTGTTTAACTCTGCAAAAGTGCTAGTTAGATACCTCAAAAAACATAGATGAGCAATTTGTCCTTAACCAACGAAAGTTGATGTTAAGGTAAATTATGAACTTATGAGACTTGTTTGCTAATGCATGTTTAGATCTTTAAGACCAAGCGGCAGTTTAGGATTCTAGTTTGCTAGAAATCATAGTCGACGCCACGACAATGGATTTACTATACATTCGTGTTGGGTGTTCGAGAATTGATCTTAATTTGTACTATGAATAGTGTCCTGATTTATGACCCCGATTTCCTAAGAATTTTCTGAACATGATGCTTTTATTTATTTGATTTTACATAGTTTATTTTCATTGCTTTCACTTATTTAAACAACAGTAACCATTTTGTTTCTTCTTAACTTAAGTGTGATCTAGAGATTGATAGTGACTAAGCATTAATCTTCGTGGATTCGACCTCTAAATACTACTTTGATTTATTGTGCACTTACAGTAGTTTCCTAGGGTTAAAACCTGAGTGTATCACTACACGCTAGTTTCTAGGTCTCAAAAGATTCAAAGCCTCTTGATTGAGTTACAAGCTAGTTCTTACGCTGGACCAGGTTGGTATCGGAGCCATTCTACGACCATTTTTACGTTGGTGAAAGGAAAAAAAGTCAGCTCTCCTATGGAAACCGAGCTGAATTGGCAATCCCTTGTTGACCGTCAAGGTCAAATTCAAAACTTAGCCATGACAATCCATGCCATGAATTTTCCATCGGTGTCTTAGCCACAACATGAAGAACTAGACTGTGGATGTGATCTCACTGTTGATGATAACGAAGAATGTAATGTTGAAGTCAATATGATCGTTGATCAAGGCACACTTCATTGCATCGCCTGTAATGAACCAGGACATCGCCAATCATCTTGTCCAAATCAAAACTGTCGTGGTTTACTTTTAGATGTCATGGGTTGTGATTTAGAGGTGTTCTATGATGAAAAAATTGGGGAAGTTATACACAAAAGACATGGTTACTGATTTTTGGACCAACTTTGATGTTGCGCAGATCATGTTTAGCACCTCTTACGCCATCATGCGTTTCCGAACACCATAATCTCTTTCATTCTCATTGCACTATTGGTGGAAAAGTGTATAACTTCGTCATTGATTCTGAAAATTGTGAGAATGTCATATCTGAAGAAGTAGTGCAAAACAAATTAGAACTCACACCAGAGGCATATCCTTTTCCATTTAAATTGGCTAGGTTGCATAAGAGAATTAAAGTTTGTGTCGCTAAACGTGTTTTATTGGTGATTATCATGATGATATTTATTGTGATATAGTGCATATGAACGCTTGTCATCTATTATTGGGCCGCCCATGGGAGTTTGATAGAAATGTACAACATGATGACTTTCGTAATACTTACAATTTCACTCATAACAATTGGAGCTTCATAATTTAGTCATCACCAACTATATATTTAAATCCCTCATCAAAACATGTGCCATTACTTAGGCCTACTCCATTTGAAGCAGCGATGCATGATAGCGGCTTGGTGTTTATCTTGCTAGTTACATCGGTTTCCTCCTCTGTTTCTACCTTTGTTTTGAGTCTTGCGGCTTCTTGTGTTACTCTTCTTAGTTATACCACTTCCCTTCATATTTTGAAAGACTTTGTTGTTGTAACTGGAAAGTTCATAGATGTGTTTTCTGATGATTTACTCTCCTGCATGCCTTCTCTGCGTGATATACAACATCAGACTGACTTGGTCTGTGATGATTTACTTCTGAATCATCCTCAATACCAGATGAGTCCAATAGAGCATAAAGAATTATGTCAACATATTGAAAAGTTGGTTATTAAAGGCTTTTTGCGTGAAAGTTTAAGTCCTTGTGCAGTTCATGCTCTCCCAATACCCAAGGCAAATGATTCATGATGAATGTGTATGGAAAGTCACACCATTAATAAGATTACATTATGTTACCGTTTTCTTATTTTACGTCTTTATGATCTTGTTAATCAAATCGTTACTGTCTATTTCTTCTCTAAACTCGATTTAAAGAGTGGTTACGTCAAATTCGCATACGCCCCAATGATGAGTGGAAATATGCATTTAAGACACGTGAGGGACTCTTTGAATAGCTTCTGATGCCTTTTGGATTGAAAAATGCGCCTAGAACTTTCATGCATGTCATGAATCAAGCACTCTGACTCTTTACATGTAAAATTTGTGGTGGTTTTGATGATATTATGATCTTTGGTTCTTCTTTGGATGCTCATCTACAATACTTATGTGATGTTCTTCTCATATTTTGTCGCGCCAAACTCTTTGCTACTTTGAAAAAATGTGAGTTTGGCTCACCTGAGGTTCACTTTTTGGGCTATATTGTCTCGGCTCAAGGCTTGTTTGTCGACACTTAGAAGGTTTCTGCTATCAAATATTGGCTTGAAGCAGCCACCTTGTCAGAGATGCGAGCTTTTACAAGCTAGTTTCTTTCTATCGACATTTTGTTCCACACTTTACCAGTCTTATGGCTCCTATAACCAATTGTATTCGGAATGGTTCTTTTGTTTGGACTGCTGAAGCTTCATGCGTTTTCTCCTTAATCAATTGAGTTATGCCCTCATCATTGCTCTTCCAGATTTTATGTTGGTCATTGAGCTCCTCTATGATGCATCTAAGTCAACCGTGTCGTTCTATTGCTTTCTTTAGCGAACAACTATCTTGTGCTTGTTCCTGATACAATACCTATGATGTATTTTATGCCATTGTTCAAACTATTAAGCATTGACGTCATTACTTGTTCCATAAGGAGTTTGTCCTTTAAACAGATCATGATGCCTCAAAGCATCTTCACTTATAAGATAAGGTATCTTCACGCCATGCTTCATGGGTTAGGTTCTTATAGCAGTTTATTTTTGTGATTAAACACACGTCTGGCTCCAGTAATCGTGTGGCCGATGCACTAAGTCATAGTTATTCTCTTTTGCGATTTTACATTTCTTTGTTCGCGGTTCCAGTACCTTTGATGATCCTTTCTATGGGAGGATGATCAGTCTGGTCATGCCATATATTATACTATTCATGATGGTTATCTCTTTTGCAATACTAATTTATGCATCCAAGATTGTAGTTTAGGGTCATGACCATATAGTACATCTCGTTGCTACTTCGTACTTTTGGCCATCTCTTCTTCGGGATGTGGAGCTACATCTTGAACAATGTATTACATGCCAGACATCTAAAGGGCACGCTTCTAATGCGGGTCTTTACATGCCTTTACCCATTCCTACAACCTTGGACATACATAAGTATGAATTTTTTCATGGGTCTTCTGAGAACTCAACAAGGATTTGACACTATCTTCATGGTTGTTGATCGATTTTCAAAAATTGTTCACTTCATTCCTTGAAAACGTACCATATATGTTGTTCAAGTCGTAGTATTGTTCTTTCGAGAGATCTATTGTTTATATGGCTTGCCAAGTTCTATTGTCTCTGATTGGGACTCTTGTTTTCTTGGCCAATTATGGCGATCATTGTGGAAGTTGTTGGATACTAGTTTGGATATGAGTTCTGCTTATCATCCTTAATCTGATGGTCAGATAAAAGTGGTTAATCGGTCCTTAGGTAATTTACTTCTGTTTTTAGTAGGCGAGTCTATCAAATCGCACATTTGGCTTTAGTCATTTTCATGTAATTTATTGTATTATGCCTAGTGGGCTAATGGATCTTTATTGTTACCTGATTGTGCCAAATTCCATGGTTCAGCCGCCATGTTTGTTAAAGACTACATACGTTGCAGTTACATCTAATTTAGAGTCTTTCTCTACCAAGTATAAGGCCGTTGCTGACAAGCATCATCGTCGGCTTGTGTTCAATTTTAGAGACTTAGTTTGGTTTGTTCTTACACCGTATGCCAGCTCATGTTTACAACAAGTTCAAGGTTAAAAAGATCAGACTACTTGCAGTACTTGAGCGCATTAATGATAATGCCTAATGTCTACGACTTCCATTTGATCTCAACACTTTTGATGTCTTCAACGTGAAGGATTTATCCACTATGTTCCTCCCGATCCAATTTATGATTTGTGGTCGATCATTCTCACCCGGGGAGACTTGATGTAGCAACATCTACGTCAACGTTATATGAATATTTTCCATTTCGTTTGGTTTTCCTTTTGTTTAAACTTCCAATTTTGTCTTACATGTTGTTCTTAAGAGTTGATTAAATTCCTCTTAATCAATCCAAGTAGGTTTTACAAAAATTCACACCCTCTTAACTGAGCCTAGGTCTCAAAAGATTCAAAACCTCCTCACGCTAGTTTTAGTAAGTTTTAGATCTAAAGAAAGTTTTAGTGTTTTCACATTGAACAACTTCGTTACATGAGACTGATAAAGCCCAAGTCTTTCTTCGACCTTTATCGAAACATTTTACATCCAATTATATTGGTATCACACACAAACATATGTAAATATAGATATATATTACCTATAAAGTAAATTTGATCTTACTTCTTTAAACCTAAACCAAATTCATAAGAACATCAACAAAAAGAAGACTTTAGACTATCGCAATAGAGGTTTCTGAAGATCAAACTCTGTTCTAAGAAAACATTCTTCTTCTTCTTTTTCTTTTTCTTCATCTTCTTCCCCATAGCCCTCTTTCCCTTTAGCCCACACAACGAAGTAAAGTCCTCCAAACATCAATGCCATTCCCGCAAAGCTAATTTCATACAAACAACAACAAGAATAAGATGATTGACTCTTTGTCTTTCTGTCCAAAAGCTACGAAGATTAAGTACCTTCCGAGGTGGAAACTGTCTTCCATGGTGAAAACAGATACAATAACACAAACCACAGTAGCAATTGGACTAAACAGAGACACAATCACTGGACCTTTCTTCTTAATCACCCATGCATTGAAGCTTAACCCTCCTCCACTTACTAACCCTCCCTATATAACAACATTCTTATCATTTTCAACACATTCACATGTTGCACACCATATATGATTTATGCAGATATGTACCAGTATTGCGTATCCCACAAGGTAGCTGAGACCGATTACTGATGCACTTCCCATTTCCATACTCCCTTTAAGAACATACTGCAAAGCTACCGAGGTAATCCCACCAATCAAAGATACTATCGATAACATTGATATAGGTGCCGGAAACTCGGCTAGTATGGATGCCTAAATGAGGACAATCGATGCAGTTTTACAAGCAAAAAGAACTAGATTAGAACAAGGAGTGGATAAATGATAGCTTTAGATATAGGAAAGGGCATAAGGTGATACCTGAAGGACAACACTAGATGACATGCAGCAGATGCCGAGGAAGAGACAGAAACAACCTAAGATCTTGTCCTTATCTAAAACGACATCATCAGGAACAATAGGCATAGTCTTGACCGAGCTTGAAGTGGTAGTAGTACTGTGCATTAAGCTCATAATGAAAGCTCCCATTACACATAAAACTGTTCCTCCCATCTTAACTCTACTATACATACAACTTATCTTCACTTTCTCCATCCTATTACTCAAAATCCATGAATTAGAGCTCTAAGCTTCAAATACTTGAACACAATGAATTAACCAGAAAAGAAAGTAAAGGGATTACCCAGCAATCCAAGCAATGACAAAAATGAAAGCAGGACAGAGATTAAGCATAGCTGATGCCATTGATGCAGAGGTGTGTTTCATTCCAATTAAGTATAACCACTGGAACAGAGACACTCTGTTTCAAAACACACAACTTCCCTCTTTCAGGTATCGGAAAAACAAATAATTTTAACAAGTTAAAACGTGCCGAAATCAAAAAGGAATTTTTACCCAGCAAGACCAACCAAAACCAGTTTTGTCATCAACTTATAGCTTAGACTTCTGGGCCAAAGTGTCCTGCAAAAACAAAACCTCAAGAAATTAAAAATTTGGAACTTCCCTTAATTGAATCAGAAAGTTGCATGAACAAAAAAAGAAGTTACCTTTCAAAGAGAAAAGCGAGAGGAGTGGTGAGAAGGAATGCTGCGAATGTACAGAAGATGGCAATAAGAAGAGGGTCGATTCCAAGAGACAACAAGTGACTCAGTAACTCCGAGTTTCCGGCGTAAACCACCTGAGCTCCGACCAATCCACAGATTATTCCTACTTCTTCTAACGTCTCTCTCTTCATCACTTTTATAAGACAAAAAACAAAAGGAACAATAAATGACTTAATCAGTTTGAACCCATTTGGCAGTGGTTTTGATTTTGTGGGGGAACTTAAAAAACAGAGAGACACTTATGTTCTTTGTTTTTTCTGTTGGTTGTTAAAAGAAAAGAGAAGCTCTGATTTCTGTGTAATGCGTCCAAATGCTTGAAGTTGGAAACTTTCTTTCTTCCTTATGAAGACATGTGTCCATACATTGCATTGGCTTTATGGATGGTCTCGCCATTATAGCTTTTGGGGAATTGCAGTATTTATTTTAATTTAAAGACTAGATTATTATTAATTTTGTATCAAGAGTCCTCAAATTTTGGTGTAATTGGTTCAATATTCATCTTTGGAGGTGGAATAAGACAAGAAAAACAAAACAGAAAAAAAAACTTGAGAGCAGTTAGCTTAATCTAATATGATACAAATAATTTGGGTGTGTTTTGAAAATGACTTTGTCTTTCGAGAAAACGGTAAATATAGTATCCGTTAATGATCAAAAGTTGAAAAATAGTATTAATCCAGGTTCACTGAATCCAAATTGACGCCATTTATTTGTATGTTTGTGACTAAATTATGGAAGAGCCACTATAGACATTTACAATAAATTTTGAATACGATATGGTAAAATAAAACAAAAAATCTTCTATTTCAAAAAAAAACTTTATATTTTGTCAAAAAGATAATAAAATAATGGAATTACTTTCTCTTATAATAGATGAAATTCTGCCTTAAAGTGAATGTAAAAGCATTTTGTGCAAGAAAAAAAATCATTTAACTCACTATTTTCTTTAATTTTTTTTTCATTAAAAATATAAATTATCTTAGGAAATAAAAAATAATATGCAAAATTTTAAATCTATGATAATTAATATATCAAATCTAAATACTAATGAGAAAGAATATAAATCTATTATGAAATTTTAAAAAATCTAATGTATATGATTGTAAAAGTCTCTGAAAAAAGTGTATAAAAGTTATATTAAGTATTATTATTATTATTATCTATTTTATTAAATTTTTTAAGTTTTTTTTAAAAAAGAGTTGGAGGTGTTAAAACCCCAAATTACGAATTTGTAAAGAAAAAAAGAAGAGAGTAAAAAGACAAATGTTATCAAGTCCGTCACATCCGGAGACGACCTCGAAAGAGTATATCACCAAAATTAATGTCTTCTTTCTTTTGTTTGGATAATTCACAGCGTACCATCGACTCTTTCTCTTTTCTCCTTTCTACTCTTTTGTTTCTCTATTCTCTGTCTTATTTTTCTTACATACATTTATGCCTTGCTCCGAACCACTTTTATGATCAGGTCACCACTATTTGGTTACTACACATTTTTCTGTAGTTAATAAATCATATGGTAGTATGTATGAATTAATGTTGTAGGTATTGTTCTTGTTAATGCTTACACACTCAAAAACCAATCTCTTATTTACTTAATTAACGGACACACCAATAAAGGATGGTTTGAGTGTTTGTTAAGTGGGGTATATTCTCACACCGAATAAACTTTGCATGCTCAAATTGATGTGTTATAATAAGAAAATCTGACTGTAAGTCTATAAGAAATTAGTTATATAAGAATAAACGATAAGCGTATTAAATATAATATGTGATGGAGAGGTGTTGTTGTGTGGAGTGTAGAAGATGGTGGTGAAGCGTAAGTAGGAGAATAAAAAGAGGAGTGAAGTGTAAGAAAGAAATAAAAGATGAAACTGTGAAGCCTTACACGTCACCAAACCCTCTCACTCTCTTTTCCAATGACTTCTTATGCGTGCAAGTGTGTCCCTTTTCTCTTCTCTTCTTTTCTTTCTTAAAATATAAAATGCCGCTCAATACTAAATCAGATTTTAATTTTTGTAGTCATACATTATTGTTTTCCATTATATACGTTATAGTACAATATTTATACCAAGTGGTTCTGTGGTCATGCTCTTTTTCATAAATTATGGTCACTAATTCGATCTTATCTGAAAAATGATTTATTATTTACATATTGTACTCTCGATAACAATTCCGTAGTTGTTAAACAAACATATAAATGCATACATATACATTGAAAAACCTACCTTATAAAAAAATTAGCTAAAATACTCCATATTAATAGAATAATAACTCTAATATTTCAAAATAATTCATAATTACTTAAACATTTTTATAAAATTATAAAATTATCTTTTGTATTTTTAGATGTGTAAACAAAAATGTAATAATAAAAATATCATTAATGAAATATGCTATCTCAACATGCTCCAGGTAGCTTAGGTCTACCAACATTAGTTTCACGTCAGTCTCAATCTCCATCAAACTCTACCATGTTATAATTTACCTCCACCAAGCATTGTCAAAGAACAACCATACTATTTTCTTTGTAATTAGGAAGTCCTATTGTTGGGGAAAAAGTGTATGACGTTTTTTCACTTTGGTAGATTTTAGTAGATTTTTGTGGAGTTTGTAACGCTAGTGCAGTAGATTTTGGTAGAGTTAGTAACGACATCGTGGTAGAGTTTGGTTGAGTTTGTACACTGTGTGATAGAGTTTGGTTGAGTTTATACATTGTGTGGTAGAGTTCGGTTGAATTTGTACACTGTGTGATAGAGTTTGCTAGAGTTGTATTTGATAGTTTGGCAGAGTTAGTTAGATAGTTTGATATAGTTTGGCAGAGTTGATTCATTTAACCTAGTTTGTATAATGATGATTTTACCCCTTAATTATTGCATCACCTACCTTATTTCTCGCTCACTCATCGCAACAAAGCACCATCGAAGCACAAATCACCATTGTTGCTTTACTTCATTCCTTATCTTTTGACTTTTTTTTTCTTGATTTTGGATTTGTAAATCAAATCATCTTAGTTTGTGGGAGTTAAAAATTTGACCAAAATCATTTATTTTTTCGACCACAAGATACACTTCCTACTTTGTGACCAACGACATGCAACTACGTGGGTACGTGCAACAATTTTGAAAAGGGGCAATTCATCTTTATGTGGAGAAATCAAGGAGATATCATGTACCTCTAAGAGAAGGTATATGATTTGAGCCTAAATGCGAGCCTTCCTTTGATAAATTTGATTATACGTTTGGTAGACCATCTTCAACGTGTGATAGAGTTAGGCAGACTATCAAACAAGAAGAGGAATATGTTGAGTATGGTGATGAAGGCTTCATACGTGTTCAGAGGAAGTGTAAAAAATAAGATAAAAAATTATACCTCTAAAAAGAGAGATTCGACATTTGATGATGAGTACTTAGACATGGAATGAGGTCATTTCAATTAGTTGTTGGAAAAATTTATCCCACAAAAGACGATATTGAGTCAAAGTAAAAGACATATTCTGATTTACATAGTTTGACTTCGATGTCGTCTCTTCATCGAAGATGTTATTGGTTGTGAGATGTTGGGTTACAAACTGCTCTTGGAGAGTATGTGCTTCACACAATGATGCTGAGACTTTGTATTTCTATATCCGGATCTATTATGGAGAACACTTACTCTGTTGTCATCTCGGGAACGTTAAGAAACCCCTAATATTCTTGGTCGTTTATACTTGGATTTTGTTGGTGGTGTTGGGCCTTTTGTTCTTCTCACTCATGTTGGATATCTGTGTAGTAGATCTTGGATATATATGTACTAGAGTATGGTAGACTTTAGTAGATTTAGGATATCTATACATCAGAGTTTGGTGGATTTTAGTAGATCTTTGATATTTGTTTTGTGTCCATGAAAAATAGAGTTCTCGAAGCCACACAGTACAAGGTGCAAGATATTGATGTAAATCTGGATTTTAGTAGACATCAAGTTGTTGTCACATGCTCGGCCTCCTTACATGTGGTAAATCTGACGTAGAAAATGTGTTCTAGCAAATGGTTTTACGTGGATAAAATAACTTGTGTGTACGCCTTAGCCACAACAAAAGCATGACTACGTTCTAAGATCGACCTCACAGATCCTTACGAATATACGAGTTACTTGTACCATGCGTACGCCAAATGTGTGATGCCA
This sequence comes from Lepidium sativum, assembly GCA_023374145.1. Lineage (NCBI taxonomy): Eukaryota > Viridiplantae > Streptophyta > Magnoliopsida > Brassicales > Brassicaceae > Lepidium > Lepidium sativum. The sequence goes on from JAKUCM010003115.1 coordinate 55,554, forward strand.
AGAGATGCAACACTTCCAATACATGATTATGTGGCTAATAAAGTTTGTAAACCTCCTATTGTACGTAACCAACCTGGTAGGCCAAAGAACTCGTGGTTGAAAAGTTGGTTTGAGTGCTCGTTGGAGGAAAAACGCCATAGGAAAATGAAAACTTGTTTTAGATGTAAAGATGTGGGACATAATGCTTGAACATGTAGAGCATACGTCTAATCATGAACTCACTAAGTTTGTTTTCCAACATGTTTTTTCCTAGATTTACCTAACTCTACTATAAATTTACCAACATCTACCAAACTCTATTATAAGTCTAACAAAATCTATCATGTTATGTGTAAAGTTAACCATAAGCTACATCATCTTTCCAAACTCTACTAAAATATACTAAAATTTATTCTTGTGATGAAGAAGGCAAATTTATATTATGTTAACTCATTTCATTCATTACAAAATAACATTAATATACTCTTATAGGACCCTCATCTATGTTATAAAAGATTTGTCCTTTGAGAGTATTTGTTAACACAAGATTGTATATGCAAAGTTTACCATACTAACTAACTCTACCACTCCAAAAAAAATCTCTGTAACATTGTAATCAATACATCCTAATCAATTTTACCCCCACGCGGATAGGGAAGAGTTGATGAAATTATCTTTAGTAGTAGAAGCTCACTTGTGACGTCAATGCCGAGTTTCATGCGAATAAAAGGGACAAACTTATTGGCCATTCTATTAAATATGTGTCCCAGGGATAAAAAACTTCAGCCTATAAATGCCACAGTCACCAGATTGGTAGTTCACTATGGTCGACTTCACCTTAACATGTTTCTGCATATCCTCTAGTGTCATTCTCCTAACCAGATATGGAATCATCCTCGCGTATGGCCTGCTTGCATGAATAAATGTAAGGAACATTAAGAAGAAAGATCTACATTTCTCTACTATGATCTACTAAACTCAACCAAACAATGCATGATAGTCTACCAAGAGAACCAAAATTTTACCAAGATCTACCAAACTCTACCAAGATCTACTAAACTCAACCAAACAATGCATCATAGTCTACCAAACTATACCAAGATCTATTAAACTCAACCGGACAATACATCTTTGTCTTTCAAACTCTACCAAGCAAACTCAACCATCTATGCATAATCTACCAACATTACCTGACTAAGTCAATCAATGCATGATGTGACACAACTGAGAGGGAGCAATCGTAGATTTTAATATGCTTAAGTAAATCAATCTTCAGTGCTGTCCAATGGATATTCTTGATGTTTTGAGCAAGCAAGGTGTCAACATCTTAAACCCACTGCTAGTTCGTTGGACACCACATTGGGTCTCTTCTTGTATACATTTAGCGAAAATAATCTTCGAATATATGCTCTTTCTCATTTGCCATGACGACCTTGTACTGGGCACACCAGAAAGCACATAGTCCATGATCAAGGAACGCAATCGTATCACTCTTATATGGAGATAGAGTCTGCATATTTCTTCGACAAAATATGTTCATACTACTTCTCATATGCTGCAAAAAAGGTAACACAATATTAACTCAACCAACCAAAGTCTACCAAGAGAACTTAAAGGAATTTACCAGATCTATTAACCATCCATATTGATCCTTTGGCCACAAATCACTAGGCATTAGCAACTGAAGATAGATATCAGCTAAAGGAGTGATGTCATCAATCATGTTATCCTTGGAAATATGGGTAATCAGCAAACACCATAAATGTAATGATTTTGTACATCAAACAATGTTTTAACACCATAAACAACGTTTTAACAGAGAATATACATGCCTTACATTTCACGCCGGATAAGGTTATGCAGTCGAACCACTTTGGACTTTTGTAGTGGTCTAAATGGATTGTATGTTAAGCGCTACCTCATCCTCAGCCAAAATCATATTCGGATGCAAGTCCATAGGCGCCTACAACTTTTTTCCTTTGGACTTTTATGAGCCTTATTCTTCTCAATTGATTTCTTCTTCTCTGGCTCTCTCTTATTCTCTTGCTCTATCTTCTTCTCTGGAAACTTCACCTTGATTTTGACTTCTTGGAACTTTGAAGCTCATCATGGTGCTCCTCGTCCTTCTTTTTTGTAGACGTCGGGATAGCCCAAATCGTCTCGTCTAATGTCCCATCAAGTATGTGTTAGATCATTTTGTCAAATTTTGGATCCCGAACATCTCCAGGCCAGTTAGGGTATATTTCTTCGTAAGGATTTCAAAGAAGGTGCGCCACATGAACCTACAAATGAACAAAACAAAGTCAAACATCAAAAATATACTAGATCTACCGAACTATGCTACACTAAATACTAAATACACCAAAGTCTACCAAACTAATATAACGTAACCAAACTCAACCAAAATCCAACAACCTCTGCTACACTACATATTAAATACACCAAAGTCTTCCAAACTAATATAACATCCACCAAACTCTATCAAAATCCACCTAACTCTGCCAAATAAAATATAAAGTCTACCAAAATCAACCAAACTCTACTAAGTGGGGAAGCTTAGCATGTTTTTCAACATATGTTGTCTTATCAGCTTCGAATACATCATCTATATTTATATGGCGGCAAGTTTGTCACACCCACTGCATAAGTGGTATGACTATCTCTGATTCCTCCACACACTAATCCTAATTGTGAGATATAATCGAAGACCCATATTAGAGGCACATGCACAAATTCGTGCATACTTAACGTTGAAACTTGCAATAATGATGAAGAGAACGATTAGAGTAGGAGAAGAAATGCTACTCTGCCCCCAGGGATGCCTCTCAAATCTTTCAGATCTATGACCAGTTTCACGTAGTAGAATGGGGTCCTACTATTGGTGTGTGATACAACGAGTTTTAACCCTATATCTTACTGCAAGTGCACAGCAAACGTAATAGTATTTAGGGGTCAAATTCCTTAGAGTACCAGATTACACTTTCGACTTCTATTGAATCGCAACCTATATCAATCAAAATAAGAGAAGTAAATACTAACAACTTAAACGCGGATATTCATTCAGGAGTTAGAACTCTTGTCAGGGAAACTATTCATGAACTAATCTGATCATATTCTCGGCTTGAACATAAATAAAGATAAATCAACTCTCGTTGAATCTACCCCTCTACTAATAATCTAAAGGTCCTAACTCTCATTGGTTTCAGATTACAAGTCGACTTTATCGCTTAGGTTCAATTACCCATAATCCACCATAGCATCAACTCTCGTTGGTAGTGAAGGAATTGCTCTTCTAATCTAGTTCTAGTTCTTAACAAACTTCTGGAAAGTTAACCTAAAATCATCGACTAGGTGATCAAGCTAATATATGCATTAAACTCAAGTATTAGAAGGAGAATCATCTATTCATCAATCATATTTGTTCTCTAACAGTGAATTCTAAAACCCTAGAATCCCTAAATCCGATCTAAGATCTACTCAGACATAGAACAATGAACCAAGCAAATCATGATAAACTGAAACTGAAATTGCATTAATAAATAGAAATATGATTCAGAAATTTTTCACAAGTGTGAAGAGATCTTCTTCCTAGCTTACAAACTCTCAAACTTCTGTAAAAATTGTTCTTCTAAAGCTCAAAGACGCCTCCCAAAAATATATCAGGAAAAGAGTATTTATAGATTTCAAAACAAGAGCTGAAAAATCGTGAAATTAGGTTTCTTCGAAGGGCATCGATCGATCGATCCTTGTGTTGATCGATCGATCATTGGATATTGAGTCGATCTCTCAGAAGCCAAGTCTTTCTTCAGATCGTGCGCATATTCCTTGTTAAAGCACTGATCGATCGATCCTTGTGTTGACCATTCCTCTCGTGGAGAATACAAGAAAATGCTTCAAACTTCTCCAAAGTCCACCTTCAAGCATGATTCCAACTCTGAAAGTTTTTGACCTGAAATCTCAATAAAACACAGACGAATTCCCCAAATATAACCGTAATAATGAGTTCAAAACCAAAAAAATATGAGGAACATCACTTCTCCCAAACTTAGCTTATTGCTTGTCCTCAAGCAAAGAAAGAAAGACAGTAGGAAGATCACATCTCATCAGATAAATGACTCACTCCATATCCTGCACATCAAGTCCAAAGTGATCACAAGAATATTACTTATCAAAATCGAGACCACCTTGTAATTCCCCCAGACTTAGCAAACATAATAATCTCGTGTCACAATTCAAAACAAACAATCAGATTCCCTATACTGACTTCCTAATAAATCTAAGTGCAGTCTCATTCAAGGGAATATCGATCAAGAGGCGAAAAGTTTCTACTTCTACTCTCTAGACTACCTTCAATCTGATTCCATCTCTCTCTTTTCATAGAACTAATTCTTCCCAGTTTTGCTTAGGGTATCCTTTTTAATTACTTGGCTGATTCTTTGGTAACTAAAGAGTATACATGAGTTGCTTCATTGGAGTTTCCTTCAGTAAGCTAATTAGTAAAGTGAAAAGGATTTACGTCATTTGATGTATCCTTAGAATTTTACCCTAAGCTAACTTCATGCAAAAACTTAGATTGAGTACCATCAAAATTTTTGGCTTAAAATGCCTGAAAATGATGAAGAGAGAAACTGAACCAAACTTACAAGAAATATCTTTCATTGAGTAAAGAGAAGGAACGAACCTGATGTATTACCAATTCTCTTAACGAGAGGATTAAGTCAGGTTAGGTGTGAAATCAGCATGAAATCCCCTGAAAGTTGAGATGAATGTGCTTTGAAACTCAGTGTTGCTTTGTCTCTAGGTTTTCTAATAGTCTGATCGATTCCACACAAATGCAAATCAAGCGATACTGAGTCCAAGATAATGCTGAGAAAACCAAAAATCAAGTAGTCTGATGTCAGTCTCAAAAGTTCAAAATACAGAAATAAATGAAAGAAATAGTCTGAAAAATCGAGAATGCAAAAGGAACAAAACAGAAAAATGCGTTAGTCAATAAGTGTTCTCCCCCATACTTACTTTACACCGTCCCAGTGTAAAAATAAATCAAAAAGAAGACATAAAAACGCATAAGAAACAAAAGATAAAAAAAAAAAACGAAATAGTCTAAAATAAAATGAACAGAAACTGAAACAAAGGTAGGAAGTAGCCAAGAAGCTACTCAGGACTCTAGCTATCGCGGTCGCCCGGTGCTCTGCGACGGCGAGGAAAGCGACGCTCCAATAGCTGATCATCCTCATCATCATCATCAAACTGATGTCCAGCAACATCAGGTCGGCTACTAGGCATACATACATGCTCATCGCGATCAGCTGCATGCGCACTCATATAAAAAGAAGCTGAGATCTTCCTCAAAGCATCCCAAATGGTCCGCTAAATCAATCTCTTCCTCCTCTCATTCTCGATTTGCCACTCTCTAAACTTCTGAGCCGTAAAGTCTGGTGAGTAATGAGGTAGTCCGAGTTCCTCCTGAGGAAACTCATGCAGCAAAAACCCGGAAGGTTGAGTAGCTGGAGCTGGAGATGGAGGTATGAACGGAGTAGAAGTGGAAGCTCGAGCTCTCCTTATCAGTCGATCGATCCACACTTCTTGAGCGTGCAATGGATCGTGCGGTCTTCTTCGATTAGTCGGGCTATGCTTGTTCGGTCGGGAAGAAGGTCATGCGAAAACCTATTATGCGTATTAATCGATCGATCGTTGAGTAGATCGATCGATCATTGCTTTCTTCCTACTTTGAACAAAAACACAAAAACAAAAACAAATGCAAACTAAAAGAAAAACGAAAAACAAACTACCTAATAGTGGGTTGCCTCCCACTCAGTGCTCTTTTACTGTCATTAGCTTGACTCATATGCCATTCAGATGGCGGATCCGCTTGATTGAGGTTTTCTCACTCCTCGAACACTAATCTCCTTGACCGTGTAGATTCCAGAAGTATCAAATCCAAGACTACACATCACATAATCAGCATGTACACCATAAGAGCTTGTGGTGCCACATATGTCTTCAAAATTCTCTATGTGATCCATAGGATTCTCGCCTGGAAGTCCATTGAAGACATACTGCTTAATCAACCCAATAAGCTGAGGTTTGATCTCATAATCATTCCTTTCAATAGTAGGAGGTCGAATAGCTGAGCGATTTTGATAGTGGGTGTGTGGAGTGTCCATGTCACCTATCGCTCTGCGTTGGGCAGGCTCTCGTGCTCTCCTAATCTCAGCCAACTCTCTCTGCAATTGTTTTACCACTGTGGCCATCTCTTGCGGATTATGTGCTTGATTCTCTGGAGGATTCATATTCCTAGCTTTTCGGTTTTCTCTTTAACCCTCACAAGCTCTTGATTATCCAAGTTGAATAGATTTTCTGAACCTTGACTTCTAGTCATACACCTGAAAAGGAACAAAAACGATCAAAAAGAAAAATGTAAGTAACGATATAGACTTGAAACTGTAAACAGAAAATCGAAAGGCAACTAATAGTTCCCCGACAACAGCGCCAAAAACTTGATACAACGAGTTTTAACCCTATATCCTACTGCAAGTGCACATCAAACGTAATAGTATTTAGGGGTCAAATTCCTCAGAGAACCAGATCACACTTTCAACTTCTATCGAATTGCAAGCTATATCAATCAAAATCAGAGAAGTCAATACTAAAAACTTATACGCGAATGAAATCAAATAACTAAAGCAATCGGATATCGGGTATTCATTCAGGAGTTAGAACTCTTGTCAGGGAAACTATTCAGAAACTAATCTGATCATATTCTCGGCTTGAACATAAATAAAGATAAACCAACTCTCATAGAATCTACCCCTCTACTAATAATCTAAAGGTCCTAACTCTCGGTTGTTTCAGATTACAAGTAGGCTTTATCGTTTAGGTTCAATTACCCAGAATCCAACATAGCATCAACTCTCATTGGTAGTGAAGGAATTGCTCTTCTAATCTAGTTCTAGTTCTTAAAAAACTTCTGGAAAGTTAACAACCTAAAATCATCGACTAGGTGATCAAGTTAATCTATGCATTAAACTCAAGTATTAGAAGGTGAATCATCTATTCATCAATCCTATTTGTTCTCTAAGAGTGAATTCTAAAACCCTAGAATCCCTAAATCCGATCTAAGATCTACTCAGACATAGAACAATGAACCAAGCAAATCATGATGAAGTGAAACTGAAACTGCATTAATGAATAGAAATATGATTCAGAAATTTTTCTCAAGTGTGAAGTGATCTTCTTCCTTGCTTACAAACTCTCAAACTTCTGTAAAAATCATTCTTCTAAAGCTCAAAGACGCCTCCCAAAAATAAAATAGGAAAAGAGTATTTATAGATTTCAAAACAAGAGCTGAAAAATCGTGAAATTAGGTTTCTTCGAAGAGCATCGATCGATCGATCCTTGTGTTGATCGATCGATCTTTGGATATTGAGTGATCTCTCAGAAGTCAAGTCGTTCTTCAGATCGTGCGCATATTCCTTGTGAAAGAACTGATCGATCGATCCTTGTGTTGATCGATCGATCCTTGTGTTGATCGATCGATCATTCCTCTCGTGGAGAATACAAGAAAATGCTTCAAATTTCTCCAAAGTCCACCTTCAAGCATGATTCCAGTTCTCAACGTTTTTTACCTGAAATCTCAATAAAACACAGAGGAATCCCCCAAATATAACCGTAATAATGAGCTCAAAACCGACAAAATATGAGGAACATGAGTGTGCGAACCGAAAATAGCGATGTTCAGCACAACCAACTACCCCACCATCTTCCTTTTTGCGAGGAACCAATCCTTGCATCCTTTAATATTACGTCAAGTTTAGCTCAGTTAGAACCATCACCGTGGATTAAACTCATCCCAGCCCATAAATCTCCGGCAGCTAAGTTTGCATCATTAGGATCAGAAAATCCACAGTTGAGCTGCGTGATATATTGAAACTCATTTAAGTAAAATTTGATTGGCCGACCATCGGGGAACACCCACAACTCATGCATCTTACGTGTGTGAAACATATTCCCTAATAGTTGTTGCACATATTTATTTGCCCATGTGAACCCTGCGAAAACAAACTGTAGTATAATACCAAGTTGATGATTTTTTTTTATGTCATCGTATGCATCAATGCTAATAAGAAACTTCATCGTTGTTTTTTTTTTTAATGAATAGTTGCTGATACTTTTGTTTATCATCGAGAATCTTCCCATTGAAACCACCTTCTAAGGGTACTTCTACTCTTCTCATATACTTGTGTTCATGTGAAAGTTAAACAATAAAACAGTTAAAAAACAAATCGTCCAAAGTTTATCATACCATAAAAACTCTAGCAAAGTCAACTAAACTCTTAGCACACTATAAATAAATCTATCAAACTCTACCACACTATAAACTAACTCTACCACATTATAATTTTTTTTTATATAGTTTTTTGTGTGCCAGTTTTACAATAAAAATGGACAAGTTTTTTTTATTCAGAAAAAAAGAAAAAAAAAGAGTTGAAACTGGCACCACCTTTGCATGTGTAGATAATATTACATCCAATTCTAAACTACAAAAACCTAAAAATCATTAAATTAACTAATCGATCGGTTTCAAAATATCTAATGTGCGTTCCCTTAAAGTTAAAATCTAAAAGGTCTCTCACATAAAATCAGGGAAATGGCCACTAACTGCCACGTACGTACGGACAGAGAGCAGTAACAAGGCTCAACTTCGGAACCAACGTACTTGCACTCACGTGCCAGACGCGTCTGCAACCGTCGACAATTCACGTGAATTCACTAAACCGTATTTGGAAATACAGAATTTCGAACGCTCTAAATAATTCTCATATTACAACTATGATAAAACTGTTTAAACCCTTCGCTAATAAAATGTCTTTGTTTCCTCTCGTGGGTTTGTCCTTTGATATCTTCTCCAAAATTGAAAGCTTTCTCTCTCTACCTACGTTTATATCTGCACCAAGAAATATATACATATCGAGTTAAAACCAATTACATCTGATAATATGACTTGTACACTCAACAAAAATGATATTAAGACTTGGAGATTAAATAAATATTTCCATACCGGGCTTTGCTCTTGAACGAGTTCTTCGACTTGCTCCGTGGTTTTGCTGCAGCCCCGACGCCTCCTCTGGCCTGTTTCGTCTCGCTCATATCACTCTTGAACAGATCTTTCATCTCTTCATTTCGAGGCTGACTTTTCGGTTTACTATGATTTTGTTTTTTGTTTGGCGTTGGTCTATCCATCTTACCCGAATCGATTGCTCTCTGTTTTGCTTTCACTGCTTTTGCTCGCCGGTAACCAATATCCACTAGTGTCAATCCCTTCTTCTCTGTCTCTTCCTTTTTCTTGTCTTTCCCCTAACAAACAAAACAGATTTTTAAATTCAATACAATGTTTTATCATCTCGGCGAGAGGGCGATGATGTGTATCACTGAAATGCTTACTCTTGATCTTCCTTGTTTTTCATTTTCTTCTTCTTCATCATCCTCTAGCATCTCTCTGGCAGCTTCTAGCTTTCTACGTTTTTTCCTAGGAAGGTTCTTCTGTAATTGCATTGAGAATTTGTAAGTTCTCTAGGAAGAAGATCATGACAATTGAAACTAAACAAGAAAAATAATTATGCAACTGAAATGTGAGGGGCTTCTTTAAAAACTGACCTCGCGTTCGCGTTTTCTCTTCTCCTTCATTTTGAGGTCCTCTGCTATATCAGCACTGACTAGTTCGTTTCCAGTAGGGTTCCCTGCAGAATCCTGTTCAGAGAAAGTGTCAGAAAATGATTCAGACAAGTGTTTCCTCTCTCTCTCTCTTCTTACAACAATAATTCGAAAATAAAAAGAGAAGACCTTATCAGCCTTTGCTACGAGCTTCTTCTCCTTCTCTGTCATGAACCAAGTCCTTTTTGGGCGTGCATATATTTCATCTCTGTGAGCAAGCATATTCTCCGCCTACAGATAGAAACCCATTATCACAAACTTTGAAACTAAGCCGAAGACAATTGAACAAAGTAAAGCATCAAAAGCTTCCTACCTTTGCAAACTCCATTTCAGCTTTTCTTAGAGCTCGCTCATCCCTGAAATTGATGAAAACATCTCAAAACTCAAGTACACCTATCAATCAATTTTCCTGAGATTGTGTAAAAGTCTTTTGGTGGGTGTGAACTGAACCTCTCTGCTGAAATGACAGCGGAATATTGATCTTCCATTCCATCGATTATCTGAGACCACTTGACAATTGACTGCTCTGGGACGACTCGGCTCTTCAACTTCGAACCCACCTTCTTCGCCTTGTAACCAAAGAAACAGATTTATTTAAAATGTCCAAACTAAGGTGATATTGAAATCACAGAAGCAAGATTCATGTATGTAAGATTCGCTTACAATGACTTTCAAAAGGGAACGATCACTATCAGTCACAAACGTTACAGCATAACCTTCCCTTCCAGCCCTAGCTGTTCTACCAACTCTGTGAACATAACTGTAAAATAAAAGGATAAAATATTGTCCACACATCAGTTAACAGAAAAAAAAAAGCTGAACCTATTACTTCAATCATCATACAGAAAAATATCACAGATTTACCTGTCTATTTCCCGAGGACATGCATAATTTATAACTGTTTGGACACCAATGATGTCAAGCCCCTGAAATGATCAAACCAGAGTTTTTAAGAGGTGAAGTAGCAGAGCTACTGAGAGCATCATCTTGAAAAATGTCATTAACTTACTCGAGCGGCCACATCGGTAGCAATGAGAAAATCAACCTCTTGCTTTCTGAAAAGTTCCAGAGACTGCAAAATGATACCATTAAGCACTTGTAAATAGTGAAATGGAGATATTCATGAACAAATATCTTATGTGCCCATGTTTCTTACATCAAGGCGCTGTGCTTGCGTTAGGTTTCCATGAAGCTCAGCTGCTTTGAGGCCAGCTAGTCCAAATAAAATTTTCAGTCTATGTGCAGCTTGTTTTGTTCCACTGATACAAGAAAGGACAATAAATCTCTCAGGCAAAAATGTCAATGTCAAACTTTGCAAGCACTTTATGAAACTTGAATTAAAAAGGCATCACATTTGTAGTGAAGTCTAACCTAAAGACTATAACTTTCGATTTAAATGTTCTTGTGCATAATGAAAGAAGAACAGCTTCCTGATTTGCCTCACGGGTCCTGCGTATTCTTACCACCCTAAAGTTAAGAGATAAAGGGTTAGCTGCATGGCATATATACTATATATTCAAGATCACTATTGGTGGATGAATATTTAGGCCATCTAGAAGGTTGGAGGTGATAGGTAGTGGTTGACATACTCCTCAGTCAAGCCTGGTGGCCTTCTAGCTGATGGATCAGCTGAGAGGCGCAGTGGTTTGTTCAAAGAAAGTTTGACAAGCTCCTTAACTTCTTCAGTCATTGTGGCTGAAAAGAGCATTGTTTGCCTTCTCTTGGGACATAAGCGAACCTGCATATAGATGTAGACTCATATTTAAATCCATAAACGCACAGCCTAGCATAGTCTCTCCTTCTTCTATATTATACAGTGTCCACTTCTTTGGAAAAGAAACTAATATGAGGAAGAATTGACAATCCGATACTCAGGTGCCCACAGGAACCAACCATATGAAACATAAAAAGGGAGTGAAATAGTGAACATACCAGCTCTTGTATTTCAGTGGCAAACCCAGTCTGTAGGAGACGATCTGCCTCATCAAGAATCAAAACTGCTAGATCATCCAAATCAACAGACATAGAATTACGCAAATGATCTATCATACGTCCAGGAGTCGCCACAACAATATCTGGCATGGACCTGAGAACCACCTCTTGCTCCTAACAAAAGAAACATGAAAAATATAATAAGCTTGCTACAGTACCAAATTTCCATATTTTAAGAAAATTTTAATCAGAGAGGAAGCAAGTTTGCTTCAAGACATCACATTATGCAAAATGAGATCAATAAATCTCAAACATCAAACACGTGAAAGGTTTTAAGATCTCCGCATGACCTAAGAGAAAGGGTATAGATCAATACCCTTACGGAAAGTCCTCCAACAATCAATCCACATTTGATATCAGTAAACTGTGCAAGCTTCTGAATCATACTGTGAATCCTGCAACACATTTGAAAAAAGATAAAACAATTCTTTCAGCAGCAGGAATCAATTTCGGAGTTCTGACACTTTAGTAATGTTACGGGGGGCCAAAGTTATGCTACTTACTGGACCGCCAACTCCCTTGTTGGAGTAAGAATAAGAACTCTAGTAGCGAGAACCCGCTTAGGGCGGAACAGCAACCTCTCAAGAGTAGGTAAGGCGAATGCAGCAGTCTATTAAAACAAAGTAGGTACATTGAAATCATTATCAATGCTCCATAATTTTAGTGGCATATAAACAATCTAGGAACTACATAATTCTGAAATAGTAGTCACCTTTCCTGATCCAGTGATGGCACTAGCACAGAGATCACGCCCTGTAAGAGCTAAAGGTATACATGCTGCCTGCATTTGCAACACCAGAGAATCAGATACAAAACTGTATATACTAATTGATTAGTTAGTCTTGCGGGAGGAATTGGAACCTGAATCGGGGTAGGTTTCTTGTATCCAAGAGTTTCGCAAGCTCGAAGTAAAGGACGGGAGAGATTCAGCTCCATGAAAGTATCAGCATGAAAAGAAACTCCATCCACGGTAGAGAAAAACGGTTTGGGAGCAACATCTTCTGGCTGGTACTCAGCTGTCTCGTCATCTTCCGAAAGATATTCATTCTTCAAAGTTAACAATCACATTTCAATTTTTCGAAGAAAAACCAACTGGAAAACGGATTCAATCAATTAAACTTTTAAAATGTAGAGGTTTACCTGTTTGTCAGGTTCGGCATCGGAGACATTTTCCTCTTCTTCCTCTACGGGGATGGCAAGTGGATGATGCTGAATAGCTTTAGAGATCTTTTCGTCAATAGACGTTGTGTGTCGGCGGGCGTGTTCTTCCCCAACGGAGCTTGAATAAGATGCAAAATCCCATGGAGATTGAGCATTAGCATCTCGTTTCTCTTTAAGCTTCTCATCGTCTTCTTCTTCCTCATCGTCCTCATCTTCATCCCCTTCTTCTTCTCCAACTTCTGTCTGACTTGTGAGCTCTCCATCATCGTCATCCTCTATATCTTCCTCACTACTCTCATCTCTACGCTCAAGTAATTCGAGCTCGTCATCACTAGCAGCGTCGAAGAAGAAATTCGTAGGCATTGCTAGGGTTTAAGAGGTTTCAGAGATTTTAGAAAAACGACCGTCTAATAAGATGTAACTAATAGGTCTGGGGAAAAGAAAAACGAACCGTGTCAAAGTTTAGGCTTCTTGGTTAGCCGAATAAACCATTCGATTGGTAATCTTAAATAACGGTTTAGTTGGATACGAAACATCAAAGTTCCTTCCAGTTGAAAATTTGGGCTTCGGCTAATCTTTCAGTAGTTATCATGGGATGGGCTTATGATAATACACTGGACTTGTTTAGACATCGTATTTTCTTACCAAAGAATTTGTATAATCTATACACTCTTATTCAAACGTCATGAATGATGAATATGGAATTTTAAAGACAAAAAAATGATATACCACCAGAAAGGATAGATTAGTGGCTGAGCCTTGAGGCTGTTTTTAGACATTCAATGACGGATTTCCTGACCGCAATAATGTATCTGTAGACAATACAATCTGAGAAAGTTGAAATGAGAAGTAATCTAACCAAAAAAACTTCAAACAATCTAAAGGTGGAGATCTTACAATAATCACAACTCATCATGAGCACAAAATATATTTCATTTGCCATATTTGGATTCCAATCAGGACATGTGGTAACTTTTCAAAGATTTACAACCGATACAGAATAACCAAGTTACGAATCAATATTCTATAGATTCTTGAATCAACTAATAATTCCTCAAAGATGAATTAGCCCAAACGGAGTCCAGACCGACATGTTATGGATTTTACAAGTTGGTGGATCTGCAATGAGTCGAATTGCATAACAAGGCTAAAGATCGAACTGCACAACCCAATTAAGATCCGACCTTATCTTCGGACCACTTGGAGAATGTTCTTGGGTCTTTTATGGTTTCAACAAGCCCAAGAACGAATGAAACCAGCTTATATCCTCATATTCGCTCTAATAAAGAAGATAGTTCGTATTAGTTATGTTTAAGGAAATTTCATAATCCACTTGCTTTAAAAGAATCCAGACTTATGTGTGACGACAAGAAGATTATTTCAGCTCGTTTTGTAGTTGTTTTCTTATGATCGGGGGCTATGGAAAGTCGACCAAAAGGAGGATTTTCCTAATCCTATGATTACTCGAGCATGTATGACTTCCTTGCATGCTTTTAAGTGGTTGAAATAGACTCATGGTCACCACACGTAATTGCGGATTCTTTTAAAGCAAGTGGATACCAAAGTTTCCTTAAATGAATCCAAATCAAACCATCTTTTTTATTGGAGCGTATCCGAAGGATCTAAAGGTGGTTTCATGTGTTCTTGGGCTTGTTGTAACCATAAAAGACCAAAAACATTTTCCAAGTGGTCCGAAGGTAAGGAAAAATCTTACTTGGGCTATGTAGTTTGATCTTTAACCTTGTTATGCAATTCAACTCATAGCAAATCCACCAAATTCTAAAATCTATAACATTTTGGTTCGGGTTCCGTTTGGGCTAATTCAGCTTTGAGGAGTTAGCTAGTTTAGTCAAGAATCCATATAATATTGATTTCTAACTTTTTTCTCTCTATATCGGCAGGAAGTCTTCGAATAGTTTCAGCATGTCTTGGTTGGAGTCTAAATATGGCAAATGAAGTCCTTTTGTGTCTTCGTAAGCCATGAGTGGGCTGTGATTATTGTAAGATTTTCAAGGACTTTTAGATTGTTTAAATTCTTCATGAAATGCTCGGCAATATCTTTTTTGTTAGATTGCTTCTTGTCTCAACCTTCTCCGATTGCATTGTTTGCGGATAGATCATTATGGTTGAGGACCCCATCATTCAAGGACCAACCCATGTGATCTTCATGTTAAATGGCCGTAGATAGGGATGTTAATTATGTCTCTGATTCCAATGAATACCTAGAACCTATAATATATGGTGGGCTTGAATATTTTTAACAATAAAAATAAATAGGATTAAAACAGAGAAGTATCCATAATTGATGGGTATCTACTGGAAAATGGGTACATGATGGGTATTTTTATAAAAGTCACCCTGACTATATTATGACAAAACAAAGAAAAAATATATTAGAAGATATCAGCTTATTTTCTAAATTTGACAAACATTCATTCATGAGTGATTTATTGTCAATAATCACTTTTCAATTTTATTGCTATTATAAAATCATGTGAGACTGGGGAGGGGGGAGGGGGTGGGGGTAAGAAACTACGTATACTATTGGGAATCTTATCATTTATTCATTATGTGTGTAATTTGTATATTATGCCACCAGTCATTTAAGATTACAAATGTATTTATAAATGTATTTAAATTTAAAATATAACTTTATAAATTGTACTCTCAAGATAATCGTTCTTCTTCTTTCTTTTTCCAGTGAAACTTGTAATTTATTTTCATCAACCTTGTTCTTCTTTTTCAGCGGCGTATTCTTTCACCGCAACTGAAAAAGAGACCTCAAGACTTTAAGCTCTAATTTTTTCACACTTCTATTTGAAGATTCTAGGCCCACACTTTCTAATTTTGGTCGCATCTCTCCAATTCTCGAGAGCATTATGGCTCCTCCCCAGTGGATTGCTATTTTATTGTCTTCTCCGGCTCTTCCTTTTCCGCTTGAAGATGCTGAATCTCACTAGGTTTGAGTTGTTATAATCGCTTGTGCCTCATTGTTCAAATATGTGACTCGATTAGGTTCATCTCTTTCTTCCTTACTCCATTTGTTGTTGATGTCTCCATCTTTATAGTTTAACTTAGAGGGAGGGGGGTGAATTAGATTTAGGATGGTTGAGTTAGCCTGATTTTGGTTTAAGTATTAGGTAAAGAACATAAGTTACCGACATATGTTGAGGTTGTCTTAGTGCAGTTAATTTGGCCCTTCAAGTAAAATTTTGTTGTTGCCTATGTCTACTTCTAGTTTAGCCTTCATAGGTCAAGTATCCAGGTTTGTTTATGTCAAGATTTTTCCTCATCCATGAGCATAGTTAATCGACAAAACTCGATCCATAAGTTAAAATACACATCCTAAAATTCTTTTTTTAATATGGATGGATTTTTTTGTCACCATAATATTTATAGATCAATAGAGTTACAGAGAAATACGAACTATTACAAGATGTTTCCAACACACATGTCCAACACAATTGATAGCTATACACATTTGGTGGAGTAGTGATCATCAAACCAATTATAGTCTAGACTTACTATATCTAGATACATACATATGGTTAAGATTAATAGAAAATTGAACCATCACTATATTTAGTGGAAGTATTGTGATGTAAAGTACCAAGATACTATATAGACAAAGGACATAACATTAACCAAAAGGATCAAATATCAAACATGATTAAGCTTTCCTCCAACATTTCTTAGGAGGTGTTGACTCCTCATCAGTTTGCTTTAGCATATGTTCAGAGCATTCACCTATCTCGTAATTTATGGGTACATGCACCTCATTGATTTCCATTGGTTGTGGTTGTCAATCATTGGATCCAAGAGACTCCAATCTTGGAGAGGAGTCTTGATGATGGTTATCTTCCTAAGGTTGATATAGATCTTGTTGTAGAGGAGTAGTAGGTATTAGCCCTTATATATTGGTTGGCAGGTTTGATGGCTTAGGTTGTACTTGTATGTCATGAGGTTGAACGAATGTTCTGTGGATAATTGAAACAGTTCAAACTCCGACAGCTCGCATTGTTCAAAATATTTACATCTCCATTTATCTCTTGATTTCTAGGCACACTAAGGACATAAGGGAACACGTTGGTGATGTATAAGAGCCTTTGACTATTTAAACAAATCATATGAAGGTGCTCATAAGAAAACATGATCATCAAACCATCATCCTCAAGTTTGACTGACTGGAATAAGTAGATTCTTTTATCAATGGTCATGTTTTCTCTAGCTCTAACCACAACATGATAGATGGTAGCAGCCAGTTGATACTCAGTCACTAAAATCTCAATGCCTCCAAGAAATTGGTAAAGGTCCCATCCTTCACATTTAATGTGACTCATCCCTTAGGCCCAATAAATAAATAAAACTTTGAACATTTGACCCAATAAGTAAATAAAGCTACATGAGACCCTAAAAACCCTGAGAATCTCAATTATAGTTGTCAGCTCATCTTACCACGTAAAAGAGAAAAACGAAATGAAGAAGAAAAAAGATTCTTAATGGTACAAAATTTGGTTTGGGCCTTCCTAACTTTAATATCTAGATGTAACTGAAAAAGAAACTGTATTAGGAATTTTGATTCAAAAGTTATGGTGTTTTTCCAAAGGCAAATATCGGGAGACTGAATTTGCGACTACCCATATTCGGAAGCAGATTTCCATCAAGCTATAAGGTGATAGAAGGGGATCAACATATCAATGGAAAGCCCAATAGTGTAGCTCAAATCAGTATACCAATCTAGATTTGGAGGTTGTTTTCATCGGGAAATCGCCATTTTAAATCAATGGTGCATTTCTCATATGTTTTCAGCTCTAGTCTAAGGTGAGAATGTGATATATGGAGACACTTAGCTTTATCCTAATTTGTATAGTCGATGTAATATCTCGCTGTAGCAGCCAAGAACCCATAAGACCTCTCTGGAGATCTCATCGACTATATGGTCCATTGGATAGATCGATGGAATGAGCAAAGCACGAGAAAACTTTTCTGTGATTTTTATTGGCCATAGAGTCTATAAAATTATATAGACTTGTTTTTTTAATTGTAACTAGTCTAGTTAGTTCCGGATCGACATGTTTCATTTCTAAAATTTTATATCTTAATTTGTAGTCACATTTACAAGTATGGAGAGATGAAAATAGAGAAGTTGAAAGAGCTATTTGGATCTTAAGATTTTCAATCTAGTGATATTCGCTATTTTCCTCTTAATTATTTCCATCATATTTTTCTTTTCTTGTTTATCTTTTCTTTTCTTCTTAACTATGTGTAAGTAATTAGATAGATAAGTTAAAGAATTTGTAGATCTAGGTGCTTGATGATTAATGATGTTTATATGATATATTTTTAGTTTTCTTTTCGCTCTTAATGTTAGATTTTACGTTATCAACAAATTTTTGATCATATGACTTTTATTACATGAGATGTGTTTGATGAAAACTTGAATGAACCTAAATAAGTTTTTTCCTCTAGCCAATGAGAGTTGATGTTAAGGTCATTAGTGGACTTGTTTTTTTTGTCAACCAAATATAACATTACTTAGATCCCAAAATAGGGGGATTTTACAAATTAGGAAGCATAAGATGATTCTCTAATACAACGAGGTACATTATCAGCTTGATGATTCAAAGACCTAGAGATTACATGTAAAAGGAAACACATTAATAACTCTTTAACCTTGTAAAGTCTTCTAGGTATAGGGCAAAAGTCGTCCACTCATCCAAATAAGAGAAAATTTTCAGAAAATTGGAGCAATCTCATGTCATCTCCATCTCAAAGACAATACAAGGATTATAACCATTCCATACCCCAAAGAAATGCTTCAACATCTGCATGGAGAGGAGAGAGACTACCTCTGATACATAGTGGGTTTGAGCATGATCCTTCAACCGGATCAGGATAACAAAACCATCCAACTCTCGAGCGAAGGTCTGATACTTTCACAGTAAAGCTGGAATTTGTAGTGCAAGGGTAGAAGACCTTATGCCAAATAGAATCATACGTCAAGGTACCAAGATTAGATTGAAAGAGAGCTTGTGATTTAGCATTTAACTAGTATGTGGTTCAGTTTTTGCTAGTTTAATTAATTCTCTTGGCTCTCTCTCTCTC